>JACXIX010000029.1:0-47053 GCA_014737535.1 Bombus cullumanus
CATTGAGTTTATTGGGCGCTCGTAAGAATCACGGAGAAAGCGGGTAATTGCCTACGAGAAAGTCGGACACATGTCCACAGAAAACGGCTGTTTTCCTTCCCCAGGAACAAAGTCACCCCCGATCCACGTTGGTGGGAGACACATCCTTTGTCATTGGCATGAGTAATGACCAATCGGCATCGCGGATCGTTACCCTCACCTCCTTGGCGAAAAGTATGAGTAACAAATCCGCGTTCTTCGTTCAAAGGGCATACTCACACCAAGCTTTCTTCCGGAAATCCAGAAGAGCGAGACGGGCAGTCTTCTACAAGTCAGCTAGGAGTCCGGGATCGGTCTCCTAGCTAAGATCAGTACCGGAACACTAACTCTAGGTCGCCTAGTCTACTGTAAAGTCGAGTCGCAAAAGTCAATATTGAAAAGTCACCCCTAGAGCTAGAAGGGAATTGTGAACTGTGTTAGAAAAGAAATAAAGTTTCTTCTTATTTTTCATCACAAATTCGTTATTTTTATTTTTATCTGTCAGTTTACGTGACACGTTAATTAACTGAGTGTATCCTTTGTGGTAAGACGTGTTGTACGAAGCGGAGAAATATATTAAATATAAAATCGAATCAGTGTGAATCGATTAATTATCAACCCCCAAACCTACATTAATTAACAAATTCATCAACAAACAATACAAGATAATTTTTATTATTAAAGATCGAAGGAGTAAATGAGCCACGAATATCGGAATGAACAATAAACAATGGCCGTTTTATATAACTTTTACTTTTTTCTTTTTCAAGCGGTAATTGCGCTTTTTTATTTATACAAGCTTCACATAAATTATGATTAGGTATAACATTATCAATATGGTTCGTATCACTAACCATTTGTTTATTCTTCAATTCTAAAAGTTTAGATTTTCTTATGTGGCCTAAACATTACTGCCACAGCTCATAATTATTATTTATAACATTATATACTTGATAATTATCAGAGTTTACTCTGTTTATACCAGTTTCAAAATTAATAGCTGTTAAATTGTTCAAGAGCCTACCTATCATCATAATTTCCCCATTTTTGTTTATCACGACTCCTTTCTTGTTGAAAGTAATGGTCATTCCTGGCTGTTGCATTTTTCGTACATAAATTGTGTGGAGCTTCCGGATTATAAAGAACATCCTCGAGGACATCTTGAATTCCCATATTACTATTATGTGGATTTTTCCTTTCTTTGTTGCTGTTATAAAGGTCTCCTTCTGTGCTACGAAAATTTTTATTGACGGCTGTAATTAAACAAAACTTGCAAATAAATTATCTTTATTGATGAGATGATCCGATACTCGATCATCGATCATCAAGAGTTCAGGAGAAATGTTAATTTATTATTGACTTCAGATTGATAATCTCCTGTCAAACAAGTGTAACGTCAATCCACATTAGAGGCCAGATGTGTGCGTACCCTCAATTACTTCAAGGACCCACCATAGACGTAAACTCTTTATTTTTGCAAGTGTTATCAGTTTATGGATGGTCCTTGGGACAGTCCTTAGGTTTATTGCAGGTTACGGAGGAAGTAGGTAGTTACCTAATGGGAAAAGCCAATATTTGAAAAGCTGGATTTTCCCATAAACAACATCACCTACGAGCCACGTTGGTAGGAGGCTTCCTCCTCCTATTTCCATTTATTAACGTAGACTATTTGGTATAACGTAGACCAATTGGCATCGCTGATCGTTACCCTCACTTTTCCTAACGAAAAGTGCGAACAGCGAATCTACGTTGTTAGTTCAAAAGGGCGCACCCACAACGAGCTTCCCTCCGTAATAACACGAGAACACCTCGAAACTGAAACTAAAACCTATCAACAGTCAACATCTCTCAGATCAGTCACGGTTATTGTAAATATTGCTGTGTTATTCAATAACGTTCATTAGAAAATAAAGATAATAGTTGTGTTACGACTCAACCTTCTTATCTTTAAAATCTAAGTGTTAATTTTACGTGACACAAGCAACGCCAGATATACTAATTTTAGTTATTATTGGTTAACGCCCGTTGGCCGCGCTGGATACACTCGTTCCCGTCAGATCACGAAAGTTAAGCAGCATCGGGCACGGGGTGGTCTAGGATGGGTGACCGCTCCGTGTGGTGTTGACGAAGACGCGCTGGGTCCGTCACGCCTCTCCCCCCCCCTCCCGGTTTCGGGCTTGGGCGCCTGGCGGCTCAGCGCCTCGGGGCCGCCAAGCAGTCCGGTAGGGGGAACCGGGCTGCCTAGCATGGTGGTTCCGGCGACGAGGTGCGGTGTGACACATACACCGCCCCGTTAGCGGTGGTTTTGGGCGCGGGGGGAGGCCCGGTGCTATCGCCACACCCGGTTCCCGGGCCTTCTCGATCGCAGCCGAGACGGTCAATCGTGGAGGTTTTAGTCGGTTGGAGTCCGACACTACCACGCCGCTTTCCCCAGAAGCAGCCTGGCGTCCGTGCGGATTTACTCCACGTAAAAATAAAAAAAAAAGTTATTATTGGTTGAGTTATTGATATCATCATAAGATGTGAGAAAAGTCAGCAATAAATGTGACATTTTGTCAGTTCTTTTTTTGCAAATTCGCATTTGCTGCTAATAATTCCGTAATCAAATCGTCAAAGATCGTAAAATATTTCACTAGTGGTGTATCATTCTGCAGTTTTAATCTCAATAATTTCTTTCGCCGAGCTAATTGAGTAACACGACTTTTTCTTTCCTAGATGATATCGAAATTATTCAAAATTTCTTTTATGGTACTTTCAGTTTTTGGAAGAACAAGGAAAAAATCGGATAAATACTCCACAACAACACTCTTGGCGACTCTTTCAGCTTTAATCTAATCATCAGTTACTTAAATGAGAATTTTATCATGGGCAACTTTGATCACATCAAGTTCATTTAATAAAGTACATTAATTATACATAAAGCACAATTATAAAGCACAGCAATTATATATGTCGGGTTAGAATTTACATTAGAATTTAGGGCGCGTAATAATTCTTCATTTGGATTATCCATCATTTTACAAAGCCGAGATTATATGTACAGGTATATACAATACTTTTACAATGTTTAACGAATATTGAATTTAACGAATAATAAGTTTAATAAATAATAAGATTATCGAATAATAAGATTAACGAATACTAAGTTTAATGAATAATAAGGTTAACGAATATTAAGTTTAATGAATAATAAGATAACGAATAATAAGATTAATGAACGCTATTAATGATGTTCTTGGGTTCAAACGAATCCACGGTCAACGTGATAACTCTTTACTATGCGTAGAATAATTCAGGCACAAAATATGTTTACTGAGACGCTCGGTATAAACTGCTCGATGTGTCACTCTCCAATGCGATCACACGAATAATGGCCTGATGGAAACTTTCCTCGCTGTACGATTGCATTTGTTTGTTACATACTCGTTGGAAGCATCGAGAAAGTTCCAATCGCCGTTGCTAAGCAATTTCTGCCTGGAGTTTGATTATTAATACAACGTGTGTCCCATTTTATTGACACCTCCAAGGTACAATCCCATGTGGCTAGGCTCGTTCTTGAGGCCGTATGCTGCCACATCCACACTTCCAGGGAGAACCATACAACCACTCCACACCTTCATCAGGCAAAACGTCCATCCCGTGACCGTGGCTACGTTCAGCGACCAGTTGTCACCTCGAGTCCAATCTCGCTATCACAAATCTTGAACAATTACAATCAGATTGAATGACAACAATTGCTTAATTACGGTTATAATAAAACCCAGGCCAAAGTATTAGAGGATTTTCCCAAAATTGCAAAGGGAAGGCTCCGGTCTTCCTTTCAGAATCGATCCTCTGAATTACCTCGTGATAACGATCTTACAAATCGATTTTCTTTACGCCATGCCGTTGAAAGTGAACCTCCGTATCGTCATGAAAGAGAACACAAAAGGGGAGAAGATAGCATGCATAGAGTCTATAAAATAACCCGAAGATGAGGTACGTTATGTTTTTCCCCCGGAATATCAGACAAGGAATTGTCATCTGCAGTTATTCAATTCATCGATAGTGAAGAAGGCTGCAAACAGTTTAACGAAGGTAGGCCATTATAGAAACATTGCACTCACGATGGATGACGAAACGGCAGCATCATACATCGACACAGACTTAAATTTTGCATTTCGAGACATTTATCTGGAAGAAGCAGAAATCACCCCCACAAGGAAAACGAAAAATGAGACGGAAAAGCCCAGTCTTGAAGTGGAAAGACTTGTAGAGATTCTTCAGAAACGAGACAAACATGAAAAAGAAGGAATTGACTTCAATATAAACAATTTGACGGGACACAGAAAGCCATAGACTGGATATCAGACTATGAAGAAGAATGCAGAAAATATAAAATAGAAAGTGATGAGGAAAAAGTCAAAGGTTTAGAAGAGTATTTAGAGAAAACAGCAGCAAGATGGTACCAAACAAATCTGTTGAAAGCTGAAGGACACAACTGGGAAGACTGGAAAGACACATTTCTCAAAACTTTTAACAACAAAGGTTGGTCTGAAATACGATACGCTTACAACTTCAACTACCTTTCAGGTTTGTTCATTGAATATGCCTTAGAGAAAGAACGATTAATGTTAGAAGTAAAGAGGAAAATGTCCGAAGACGTGAGGATACATTTGATTATCATAGGATTACCTATCGACATCCAAGATAAAATCGAGAGAGAAAGTGTATAATCAACAAATGACCTAATGGGAATTCTGGGACAATATGAAGACCAGAGAAAAAGGAAAGAAACACAAGGAAGAAAGGTAAACCTGGACAAAAATACAGACCCACCATCCAAGAAACAACCGTGCACGATCTGTGAAGCACTGAACTTCCCGGGCCGATTCCACCCAGTGGAATTATGTAGAAATAGAAACAGAAACGCTCAGAGGAAACCCAAACAGGTAAATTCATTGGAACTATTTACATCAGAAAATGAAAAAAAGAGATTGGAGGTGTCTACGACACCGGAGCTAATGCAAGCTTTATTAATCAAAAGATTAATGACCAAATAAAAGCAGACATAACAGAAGACAAGAGTATGTTTAAAACTATCAGTGGAAAGGACTTCACGAGCAGCCGGGCGAGAATAAAAATGAGAATAAACAAAATAGAAAAAGAGATAGACACTTATATAGTACGCAATGATAACTTCACATATGACCTTATCCTAGGGCTAGACGTCATAAGGAAGTTCAAATTAAAACAAGATGAGAATTTGAGAGTCACTCAAAAAGTAAGTGACAAAGAAGAAGAAATAATAGCTAATAAAAAAGAAGAAAGAAAGAATAATCAGAAGAGAAGAGAGATAAACATTACTGAAGACATGAAGACGGACGAATTTATAGACAACCTTGGGCACTTAGATAACTCACAAAAGAAAGAGGTATTTCAACTTATAGAGAAATACAAAGAAGTATTTGCCAAACACAAATTCGATGTGGGAACAAGAAAATTAAAAGAGGCCTCCATAAAGCTAACCGAAAACAGATATATATAAAAAAACCATGCAGATGTTCCATCCCAGATCAGAAAGATATAGAATTCCAAATCACAAAATTACTAGAACACGATCTCATAGAGGAATCAAGTTCACCATTTGCAGCATCAGTTACACTGGCTTTTAAAAAAGAGTCGAATCGGAGAGATAGACTGTGTATCGATTTCCGGGAGATAAACAAAATTGTAGTTTTGGAACCACAACCATTCCCAAGAATAGAAGATATCATAGTCAAAGCGGGAGATTGCCATTTCTTCTCAACGTTTGATATAAATTCAGCGTTCTGGTCAATTCCAATAAAAAAGAGGACCGAGAGAAGACAGCCTTCATAACACAAAACGGACACTGGCAATGGAAATGTTTACCGTTCGGACTAAAAATCTCTCTTGCTATTTTTCAACGAGTGCTGACAAATATTCTCAGAAGAAATGGACTAGCAGAATTCTGTATAAATTATATTGACGACATCCTAGTCTTCTCCGAAACATTCGATCAACATATCAGACACTTAGAACAGTTGATGAAGGTTATGGAAAAGGAAGGTTTCCGATTAAAACTAGCCAAATGTAAGTTCGCGGAAAACTCAGTAAAATATCTTGGTCACATCATCGAAAAAGATGGTGTAAGCCCAGGAAAAGATAACCTCAAAGCGATACGCGAATTTGAACGCCCAAGAAAGAAAAAAAACGTGAGACAATTACTGGGGAAAATCAAGTTTTATTATAAATTCATAGAAGACGCATGCAGACTTTTGGAACTATGCCACAATTTACTGGAAAAAAATACAGAATTTATTTGGAATGAAGAATGTGAAAGGTCATTTGAAAAGATTAAAGAATATCTCTGTTCAAGCCCGATCCTTTCAATATATGACCATAATAAAGAAGTATTTATTTATACAGATGCACGTGCAGAAGGTTTAGGAGCTGTCTTAAAGCAACCCCGAGAAAACGGTATGTTGCATCCAGTTGCGTATTTTTCAAGAAAATTGAAACCAACAGAGGCAAAGAAGAAAGCAATCCATCTTGAATGTCTTGCCATTAAAGAGGCGATTCAGTACTGGCAACATTGATTAATCGGTAGAGATTTCACTGTTCTTTCAGACCATAAACCATTAGAATCAATGAGAATCAAAGCAAGGACCGATGAAACTCTCGGTGACCTGATGCACTACTTATCGCAGTACGATTTCAAGATCATTTACGCTCCCGGAAAAGACAACATAGAAGCAGACGCACTATCCAGGAACCCTGTCTTAGAAGGTTTTGAGAATGAAGAAGATACTTTAAAAGCGGCGAATATTATAAAAAAAACAAGACATAATTCAAGATCAGAAAGAAAATGAAAAAGACATTGAGAATACAAAAAAACCTCACACAAAAATAGAAAATTTTTTTCAAAAATATTAAAGGACGTCAGCGTATATTCGTCTCGCGAAAATTTGGTGAACATATCACAAAAACGGTGCACGATTTCTTTGGTCACGTTGGAAGGAACCATATATTGAAGAAAATCCGATCCTTTTATTATTTCAAGAACATGGACCGAATAGTCGAAAAATTATGCAAACAATATGAAATTTGCATCAAGAATAAAACCAGATCAAGAATACCAATCGGATTTATGTCGAAACTAGGACCAGCTAAGAAACCTTTTGAAATAATGTCATTCGACACGGTCGGAGGGTTTGCTAATAACAACTCACCAAAGAAATATATGCACATTCTCATTGACCATTTTTCAAGGACTGTTTTTATGTCCACGTCAAAAACACAACGCTCAGACGATATTTCAAAACTTATTGACTCGACGGGAGAAACTGATTCCATCAAAATTATCCTCGCAGACCGATATCCAGTAATGACTTCCAAAGAAGTTCAAGAGTACGCAAGAGAAAAGAATATTAAATTAATTTCCACATCAACAGACTGCCCATCCTCGAACGAATTGAACGAAAGGGTAAATCAAACCTTAGTAAACAGGATCAGATGCAAAATGAATTCAAACAAAAAAAAAGAAAGACTAGACAAAAATCGCAGAAGAAAGTGTAGAAGAGTACAATAACACCAGACACGGAGTCACGGATTTGCTCCGAATCACTTATTATATCCGAAAATAATTGAAATCGTTCCTAAAGGAATAGTTGACAATAAGATAGACTTAGAAGGAGATAGAGAAGAAGCATTCAAAAACTCAACAAGAAACTTCGAAACTAACAAACAGAAATACGATAAAAAAAGAAGAGAACACGAATTTAAAATTGGCGACAGGGTCTTTACTCACAGTGGAAACAAGCTAAACAGAAACAAACTGGAAGAAATTCGAAGGCCCTTTCAAAATTCTGAGAAGAATTTCAAACTCCATATATGAAGTGGATAACGGTAACCGTAGATCTGGTGGAAATTTCTTTCACTCGAGTAAATTGGTTCCTTATAGGGAAAACAATTAGCGAAGCAATTGTCAACACGAGGAGGAGAGGTGTAAACTCCCTAGAGAGTTCAAGGGCGATAGGAACTTTCATTGTTCCACGGACAGGCCGACTTTCTCTGTTTTACGGACGCTCATTTTCCCAAACGGAAGGACAGCCATCTTCCCAGACGGACATGCAGAGAGCAACAGCAGAGTTAAACAAGACCACGGTAGAGAGAATAATTGTTTTAAACATTGAAGATTGACGAAGATAGACCGGTAGTTCAGGACGTTGAAAATCGATTCTCGATTTTTAGGTAGATACTGCACAAAACCTATTGTTTATTTAATTATCACTGTTATTAATTGCCGTTAATTATTAACTGTTATACACTGCTGTATTGTATTTAAAAACATTTTTATAACAAACTCGATTTTTAGAACTCAGAATCGATCCTCTGAATTACCACGTGATAACGGTCTTACATATATATGTCGTGTTCTCATTATGATTAGGGTTGGGGTTAGGGGCGTGAAACGAATCTTCGTTGTGATTAGATATTGTTGTTATGATTATTACAGATTTTGACAAGTAACCGTGGTAATTAGATAATTATGATCCTAGGTTCAATAACGAATCCGCGGACAACGGGATAAAAAGAAGGTGCTTCCTTCCAAAGTCCAAGTTGTACCAAACTTCCTTGCCTACGGTACAAGTGTTACAGAACTAACTCTTTGTTAAAACATAGAATATCCACCGAGCGTAAGGACACTATGTAACACGCTAATGCGACCTCGCGAGAGAGAATGACTTTCTGTCACGATGATGCTACAAAGGAAAACTATATTGGGGTGTGTCTAAGGACACGAGATCATCGGATTCGTGGAGCGATGCCTTCATTTAGAAAGTGAGGGGAATTGACGTTGCTGTTAATTGGTAAATTTCCATATCGGTGGTTAGAAAAGGATGCTAGCCGCCCTTGAGGGAAAGTTGCTAGCGGGAAGTGCCGTTCGTGAGAAAGTAGATTTCCCCTATCTTCCCGTAGTTGGGGCAAAGACTGTTTGTCTCTTTGAAGGGCTTCAGTTAATTAAACCTTAAGATTTATAACGGGTCCTCAGGCTAGCTGAATATGTACTGTGGAGATGCATCGATATCTGGTAATCATCTTACCCGGAGAATAGGTCTGCGTGTGGCGAGCCACGGGACAGAAACCGTTGGAATGTTTACTGTCGAGTGCCGCTACAACTATTTCTTTTTAAAGAGAGCTATACTAATACTCCATGTCTTTGTTAGACAAACGTTCATCCCCTGACCGCCTCGAGCCCAAGCTCATTACCACAAATCTCGAACAACTACAATCGGATTGAATGACGACAATTGCTGAATTACGGCTATGGTAGAATCTAGATTAAAGTGTTAAGGGATTTTCCCAAAATTCCAAAGGGAAGGCTCCGGTGTTCTTTCATCTCCGACACGGCCATTCTGACTATCACACGTCCTCGGGCGTAACTAAAATATTGAGTTTTTCTAACATTAGACTCGACACAACTAACATTATTTACAATTTAACTAAATGTCCAAATAAGCCAAGGGTCTAGGTCAACAACAAAATTTTGTTCGGAGGTTTAACAGCAAAAGAAATAAAAGAGAACAGAAATTAATAACGTTATAATTAGTATTCAAAGTGCTAGTTGCATCCTGTGGGTTATCAGTAAGATCGTAACGGCATGATGAACCATCCTCGATTTCGTACCCAAATGAATCTCGTTTTTCTAGATCGTACGAGCACATAGAGCTTCGTTCCACGGTCTCATTGAGCTTTATTACATTGTCGCCCCGATAGCGTTGTGAACTACATCAGACCTCTCACTGAGCCTTATCACACTGCCGCCCCGGTAGCGTTGTGAACTACATCACACGTCTCACTGAGCTATATTAAATTATCGCCCCGAAACGCTTGCGAACTCACTCCGCCAGGTGTTATAGCCATAGTGCTACTGATTTTCCGAGATCGTGGTACTCATATCGTCATGGTCACTGTTGTTGCCATCACTACAGATGTCCAACTCAGCAGGAACGCAACTATCCAGCATCTTCCTGAATCTGTCGTGATTGTATTTATACGATCGTTTGCCGTTTAATATCTCTAAGATATATCTGTCTCCTTCCAAAATTTCTGCTATTACAAATGGACCTTTAAATTTTGGATCTAATTTGGTTTGGTTTCTTTCCTCATTTTTGCGTAATAAAAAATCACTGAGATTAAACCTAACCACTTTAGCTTTAGTTTTGTCAAATCTATCTTTATCATACTTAGCATTAGTTTCTTTTATTGCCTGTCGTCTTATATTGTAAATGTCTATTTCTTTTTCTTCGATGTTATCGGGTAGCAACAAGTCGTATGGTCTTGCTGTTCTACCTATTAATAGTTCCAATGGGCTCGAATTAGTCACGCGGTTGTTGGTGCAATTCAAAGCCAATTGTATTTCCCAATCGCGTCTTGCCATGGCCGCCCAGTCGTTTCTACTATTGTAAACATGTTTTTTAATGTGCCGATAACACGCTCTACCTGCCCATTAGCTCTACTAGCACCGGTCGTTATCAAGAGAACTTTAATTTGTTTACTTTCACAGAACTCTTGGAATTCTTTACCCGTAAAACATCTTCCTTGATCCGCTATAATCCGGCAGGGACTGCCGAATAAAAATATAGCGGACTTAAGTACTTTGATGGTATTAAGGGAATCTATTTTTCAGGTATGATGCATGTACACGAATTTCGTGAAGGCATCGACCAAAACAATGACGTATTCTTTAGAATCGCTTTTGCCGCTTAGCTTTCTCGTTATGTCTGTATGCACTGTATGTCAAGGTGTGCTGGTCTTGGGTATAGGATGTAGTTCAGCTTGTATTATTACCTGAACTTTCCTTCGAAACTCAACAAGCATGACAGTTCTCTACGAATTTACGAACATACTTCGCCATTCCTTCGAACCAGTAATACTCGTACAGTTTCTCGAGCGTTTTATCCCAACCTAAGTGCATAATTGACTGATGCACATGGTTAATAACGGACTATCTAACGCCTCTCGGGACAATGGGCAAGCAGAGGGTCCTGCCTTTTCGTTGTATTTTACGGTAAAGGGTACCGGATCGTAATTCGTACGTATTCGCGATGTCTTCCGCGAGCTCATCGTTTTGCAATTTATTGGCGATTTCTGAGATTTAGGGATCGCGACGTTATTCCGCTAATAGCCAATCTTCGGGGATTTCGGTCAGATTAATTTCTTTCTCTGCGATTTTGTTGATCGTACGGTGATCCAAGTCTACGGGCTTCCGCGAAAAGAAATTTACGTGGGCCATTCGTTTACCTTCTCGATACATAATGTCAAAGGTAAAAGTTTATAAGTGAGCCCACTACCTGTGAACCCTGTCATTTAAATGTACTTTATTGCTGGATGCCTTCAAGGAATTACAATCAGTGGCAACAAGAAATTCTCATCCATGCAGATAGTGGCGAAAACGTTTAACGACGTTTACAACTGCCAACGTCTCTCGTTCATACGAATGATACTTGGATTCCGCGGGACTAGTTTTCTTACTATAGTATTCTACTGCTCTGTTTTTACCATCAGCCTTATGCATTAAAATAGCCCTATATCCATCCGAACTAGCGTCAGTGTGTAGTTCTATCGGATAATTAGGGTTAAATATCATTAACACCGGCGCGTCAGTCAGGACGGAAATTACCTTTTGCCTTATCTTTTCGTGTATATCTGTCCAAGTTACGTTTTTGTTACCGGAGGTGAGTGTGTATAGAGGTGTCATTCCTTGTGAAAATTTAGAGATGAATTTTCGGGAGTAAGAGGGTAGACCTATGAACTGTCTAAGCTGTGTGACGGTCGTTGGTGCGGGTAAAAAACTCAAGGCGTGTATTTTACCCAGGTTGGGAGAACTTCTCCGTTATGAATTACATATTCCAAATAGAGTATCGATGTCTTTAGAAAAGAACATTTCGAAAAGTTAAAAGAGAATCCGGCTTTTACGAAAGTATCTAATACGGTGTACAATCTTTCTAAAGCTTGATCTATCGAGTCGGCAATGATTAGGACGTCATCCAAATAAACAACAACGTATGAATACGCCTAAGGCATTGAGAATGGCCCTCTGAAAAACGGACGGTGCATTTTTCAATCCAAACGGCATCGTTATGTACTCATATTGAATTAGGATGAATGGGAATTTGATGAAACCCACTGGCCATGTCTAGGCTAATAAAGTATCTTGCTTTTTGCACAATTTAGTCCACGATAAGGGGTAGAGGATACCGATCCGCGACCGTATTTTTGTTGAACCCTCGGAAATCTACGCACAATCTATCTGAGCCGTCCTTTTTCTTCACGAGTAACATAGGGCTCGCGAATGGTGAACTACTAGGCCTTATGATTTTTGCTTTAATTTGTTCGCTCATTCTCTCTCGCACTATTCTCCGCTCTTCCTCGCTATGTCTATAAGAACTTCTTTGTACGGTGATGTTGGGATCAATTAATCGTATTTCTAACTGGCCCGTATTTACGCGAGTACGTGGGAAACCCGTAATGAATGAATTTTTGAAATTTTGGAGAATAGAAATTAATCGACTTTTATCATTACCAAGTACCTCGGTGTCTACTTCATTAAGATCGATCTCATTTGCGGCGGTTTTATTACAGGCATTAACTATCTTCGTTTTGCGAATATCGAGGCTATTTTGCGTAATATTCACGTCGAAATCTTGTCTTAAAATTTCGCGACCAATCATGATATCATACTTTAAGTAACTATCAGCAAGGACGTGCAAAGTTATCTCAAATGTGAAACCGTTAATACATACAGTGGACAAAATCTGAGATGTACTTTTAACACAAGTATTACCCACTCCTCGCATTACTACTATATTCGCCGTTCTTTTGCCGGAAAATGTCGAGGCTGGCGGATTCTTTGATTAATGAGCATTCGGCTCCAGAATCAAAGTAAAATGGAAACGACTCACCCAGATGGCTTAATCTACCCGTTGGAGCTTCCACCACGCAGGAGTCAACTCGACGCTCATTATTGGGGTTCTTGTTTCCTTTACGCAGCGACGGGCAGTTAGGCGCGATGTGTCCCTCCTCGTTACACTTGTAGCACAACACCTTCGATGATGTGGCCAGTCGGTTTTCCCCTAGTTTCCATGTGTACTTCTACTACTCCGATCTTGCTTTCTTGCAGCACTCCGCCAATTTATGCCCGGGGCTCCCACAGTGGAAGCACTTAGCCCTGTACTCCGATGACCTGCTTCCCTTGGCTTCAGGGCCCGTAGATATATTACTTGTCGAAGGCGCCGGCCTCTTCGCGAGAGCGAAAGCTCTCATTTCATTTAGGAACTGGTCCTCAGTCTTGATATCCTTCTCAAGTGCTACTTGTTCAATGCACTGATTTTGTGGGCTCATTTGACAAAGAATGGTAGCATTGATTATTTCATCCTTAGTTGCATCTTGCCACTTTGCCTTTAGGGGGGAACGGAGGCGAATGATGTACGCTGCCATGTTTTCGTCCTTCTGTGGTTGTTACCTGGATATATTCAGTAGCGCCGTGGTTGCTGTATCTTGACCACCAAAACGCACAGTAAAACGCGCCCCCCAAACGTTGGCCAGGTAAGCTCTTCGCTGTTTACCATCTGCGTAAACCAATGCGATGCAGAATCCTTTAAAGCACCATTTAAAGCAGAAACTAGTGCGCCGTCTTGTAGAGGGTTGCCTTTCATAAGCAGATTAACAGATGTGCACCATTCGGCTGCATCGGCGCCCGCGATTTTAGGATTAAAACGCGGTAGCGTTTAAGTTTTAGGTTCCACACCCGGTTTTTGTGCTAGCGTCTGAATTAACTCGCGCATGATAGTCATATGCTCTTGCATCATTATAAGCGGTACTAATCCCACTTCTGATGTCGGGTAAGCGCTGGGACTAGGATTGTAGGCGTCAAATGAATCTTTACGGGAATTAGCCATTGGTGCGGTACAACACAGGTGAAGTTTATTACAATAGTGGAGATGTTACAGTCTTTACAATTAACCGCGGCGATTAGGCACTCGCGACACTAGTGACAATGGTCTCAGGTTTGATAATGAATCCGCGGTCAACGGGATGTACGTTCTCACAAAATCTAAGTCTGACACTGTTACGTCGCGTGGGACATCTGCACACCATCCCTCGATACCTGGCAGCCAGCGGCCCTCCAACAGTCATCCCGACCCTCAAAAACTCAAGGGCCCATCATAAAACCTTAACTTTTAGCTTCATTGTTTTCGCACATGTTTGCCAGTCAAACTGCTTGGCTGGAAGGAATTTACAATTCTAAAAGCATTTCTGGTTTATGTCTGGGTTTCAAAGAAGTCCTTGAGTTTATTAGGTGCTCTTAAGAATCACGGAGAAAGCGGGTAGTTGCCGAACGGGAAAAACGGACACATGCCCGCCGAAAACGGCTGTTTTTTCCCCAGGAACAAAGTCACCCCGATCCACGTTGGTGGGAGACTTGCTCACATCCATTTTCATTAGCATGGGTAATAACCAATCGGCATCGCGGATCGTTACCCTCACTTCCTTGGCGAAAAGTATGAGTAACGAATCCGCGTTCTTCGTTCAAAGGGCACACCCACACCAAGCATTCCTCCGTGATCACATAAGAACGAAACTTCTCTTCTTCATCTACCACGGGGAAGTCAACGTCTCTTATATATTTGTTCTTGCGACGACAGAACATTCAAATAACAGTCTATCAATTCAAGTCAACCAGTCTATAACACCTCGAGTCACCGGGCATTCTATCCCCTCCAGTCAATCAATCGAATACAGTCAGTCGACAAAATACATTATCATACGCGACAACGCGAACAGAGTCTCAGGTCGTACTCACTCTTAGTTGTTTTATATCACACATTCATTTTGTATTACAACGAAGTTGTTGGTTCGTTCAAATATATATTAACCTGCTAAGAGCAGCGTTATATTTAATTTAACTACCCTTATTATCCCACAAAAAATAAGGGATCGAACGATTCGTGGCGTCGATTAGCAAATCGTAACGGGAATTTACGACTCCCGTTGGCGCGCTTCTTCGAGATCGCGTCTCGCTGCGAACGTGCGAAACAGACACTTTGTTAACAATATGTGAAATATTCACTGATCGTAAAGACGTTACTCTTTCTCGTCGATGAGATCGCACGAGAGAATGATTTTTCGTCACGATGATGCCACAGAGGAAAACTATGATGGGATATGTCTAAGGGCACGAGATCATCGGATTCGTGGAGCGATGCCTTCGTTCGGAAGGTGAGGAAAGTGGATGTTGCTGTTAATTGGTTAATTTCTATGTTGGTGGTTGGAGAAGGATGCTAAGCACCCTTGAGAGAGAGAGAGAGAGAGAGAGAGAGAGAGAGAGTTGTTAGCGGAAGCGTCGTACGTGAGAAAAGAAGATTTCTCGTATCTTCCCGCAGTATGTGATAGAAATCTATCAATATTACGGGATATTCCCAAAGTTCCAAAGGGAAGGCTCCGGTGTTCTTTCATCTCCGACATATATATACAATCTATATATAATATTATCAAAAGTTTTATATTTTTCTTCACTTTCAAATTTTCCATTATCTCCTGCACTAATGCTTTTCATAAAAGATATAATCATTGCAGTTTAATCATGCGAAATTATTACAAAAAGGAATACAGAGTTAGTAAACAACGCATTCTGAACCGATAATCTATTGGTTAAAGGCAATAAATGTGAAGATGTGATAATTTAATTTAATTAATCGTTTCATTAGAGAAGGACACGTCTATATTTCTGATTTATCATTAAAACTGACCGTTACTGACCAAACAAAATGAAATGAAAATCGGCATTCACTCATTGTTACGTCGCGTGAGATGGTCCGCGCGACGTCCTTCATTGTCTAACTGTCAAAGGCCCAAGCACCGTTATACAGACCATAAATAAATCTAAGAAACTACCATAAACAGAATCTTTTTAACGGAATCTTTAATCCTGCAAATATTTTCTGTTTATAGCTGGTCCCTAAAACAGTCCTTAGGTTTATTATTCGCTCGTAAAAATCACGGAGAAAGCGGGTAGTTACCTAACGGGAAAAGCGAATATTTGTCTAACGGAAAAGCAGGTTTTTCCTATAGACAATGACACCCACAAGCCACGTTGGCAGGAGCCTTCCTCCTCCTATCTTCATTTGTTAACATTGGCTATAACCAATGGGCATCGCGGATCGTTACACTCACTTTCCTAATGAAAAGTGTGAACAACGAATCTGCGTGCTTAGTTCAAAGGCCACACCGAGCTTTCCTCTGTGATAACGCGAGAACGAACTTCATTTGATCTTTAGACTTGTTCTCTGGACTACAGAACAGTCACCACATCTCTAGACTGGTTCCACAGTAACAGTCTAAGTCAGTTACAAACAGTTCGAGTAACAGTAACAGTCAAAGCTCAGAAGTAACAATCAGTCATCACAGTCGCCAAGTAGAAGACTGTCAATCGACAGAAGTGACATCATCACAGTCGCCAAGTAGAAGACTGTCAATCGACAGAAGTGACATCATCACAGTCGCCAACACGAAACGAGTCTCAGATCGTACTCATTCGTAGTTTGGCAGTCAACATACGCACTATTGTATCAAATATTGAAGTTATTGGATTGTTGAAAATATATATTATAACCTGTTAATATCTGCGTTATTAATTCAACCACCCTTATTATCTTAATCGAAATAAGAGATCGATCGATTCGTGGCGTCAATTATTCGAATCGTAACGGGAATTTACAACTTCCGTTGGTGCGCTTCTTCGAGATTGCGTCTCCCCGCGAACGGTCGAAACACATACAAACCACTTGACTGCTGAAGCGAGAAAAGTTCACATAGAAAGAAGACTAAAAAGAAAACACCCCACTGACCTTACTAAAAAAATAAAATAGTCAAACTGGAAGATGGTATCCCCCTGGGGGTAGCCATCCACATATTATTTAGCAATTAAGTTAGAAAAATTGACCAAATGTCCAACTGGACAAATTGTAATGTACAAATTAAATAATAATAATAGCAATAAAAAATAAACTAACACCGTTGTTGTTAGGCTCCAACAAGTTGCAGCCGGTGATCGATATTTCGAACATAACATCTAAAAGGGCTGTTATGCAATCGTTCTTTCATAAACTTTATAGTGTTACCGTGTGTTATAGGTCTGTGCATTCGTCTTACGAACTGCTATCAGCTGATTTTTTTTTATTTGGTCGTCAATTTACAAGCAATTCTCATTGAGAATTTTAAGTAACTTCATTTGGCGTGGTATAGTAACTTGGATTATAATAATTTATATTATGTTTGATTCTAGTTGAATCTAATGCTTCGATCTAAAGGGTATTTTCTTTTTAGTCTGCGGGTCTAATCCGTCGTGTCAAGTAGTTGGGTGACTAATGGGTTGTGGTGATTGTTGACTCCTGTGTTATATCTGCTTTTGAACTTGTATATTTCTTCTTTGACTGTGGGTATCTTGGGATCGCGGTGGATTGTTTCTTTGGTGACATACCAAGGTGCATTTATTAAGGATCTTAGTGTTTCTGATTGGAATCGTTGAAGAATTTCTATGTTGGAGTTACTCGCAGTTTCCCATAGTTGGATCCCATAGGTCCAAACAGGTTTTAGTATGACTTTATACAGCATTATTTTGCTCTGTGTGCTTAAGTTGGAGCGACGGCCAATGAGCCAGTAGAATTTTTCGAGTTTAGCCTTGAGTTGCTTCGATTTGTCTATGATGTGTTGTTTCCATGTCAATCTCCTGTCCAGAGTCATGCCCAGATATCTGACTGAATCCTTGTTAGGAATAGTAATATTGTTAATGGTCACCTGAGGGCAGGTTTGTTTTCGGAGCGTGAAGGTTACATGTGTGGATTTTTTTTCATTAATTTTGAAGCCCCATTTATGGAACTATTTTTTCATAGAGTCGAGACATTGCTAGAGAGTGAATGAAGCAATTATCGGGTCTGCGTTGGAAGCTAATAGCGCTGTGTCGTCAGCAAATGTTGCTATTGTTATCTCTGTTGATATTGGTAAATCGGCAGTGTAGATGGAGAACAGCAGGGGTCCGAGGACACTACCTTGGGGTATGCCAGCTTCTATTGGAAATGTTGCGGTTGTGGCGTCTAAGTATTTAATCATGAATTGTCTATTGGTTAGGTAGGATTTTAGTGTGGAGTAATAGGTGTGTGGTAAGATTTCCTTTAGTTTGAATAAAAGTCCTTCATGCCACACTTTGTCGAATGCGTGTTGAATGTCTAGGAATATTTTTTTCTTTTCTAGGTTTTGGCTTATATTGTGTGTTAAACGATGAATCAGCTCTATCGTAGAATGTTGCTTCCGAAAACGGAATTGGTGATCTGGCAGTGTTTTCAATTCCTCTAAGCGTGTGAGGTGTCGATTCGTAAGCATCTTGTCGAATAGTTATGACAAAGTAGGTAGAAGACTAATTGGGCGATAGGATCTAGTTTCGTGTGTTGGTTTTCCGGGTTTAGGGATGAGAGTTATCATTGATATTTTCCAGGGCTTCGGATAGTATTCAAGACGAAGGATTGCATTGAAAATTCATGTGATCAGTGAAATCCCTTTTATGGGAAGTTCCTTGATTGCTTTATTACTTATTTGGTCATGACCCGATGCTTACCTGGGATTTAGGCGATGGATTAATTCTGTGGCTTCTAGGGAAGAGAAAGGCTTAATAGGAGGAGACATTTGGAAGGGAGAGTGCAGGTATTCCGTTATTTCTGGTGCAATATTGGAGGAATGAGGTTTAGATACGTTGGATAGGTGTTTAGCTAACAGGTTGGCTTTTTCTTTAGGGCTACGTGCCCATCCACCTTGCGGACAGCGAATTGGAGGGATTATTTGAGGGGGACGCGTGAGTTTCCTGGAGGCCTTCCATAGAGAATAGTTGGAGTCGGCTGTAGGGGACAGATTGGCAAGATATGTTTGGAAACAGACATTATTATAGTTTTTAATCATTTTGATTAGGTTCCTAGTTGCGTTGCTTAGCTTTCGTTTGTCGTTCGGTGTTCTATGACTCTGCCATACTCTCCAATGTCTGCGTTTTTCTGCGATCTTTTTTAATACGTGATAGGGTTATTCATGTTTATTGATGGTACTCTTGGTGGGTGTGGAAGAGTAAATAGCGTTTATTATACTGGCGTTTAGGTATTCCGTGACTGTTTCAATATCTTCATTCGTTTTTAGGGAAATTAAGGCTGATGTTGAGTGATCAAAGACTTCTCTAAAGAGCTGCCAGTTGGTGAGTTGGTTATGAATAAAGCCATTAGGTGGATTTTCGATCATTGTTGAGTTAATTATTGCAATAACGGGGGAACGATCCGAAGAGAGTTCCGCCGAGGGGCTGATTTGGACATATCTTGGCGAGATATTTTCAGTTATGAAGAAGTCTAGTAAATCAGGTATTTTGTTAGTATCAGTGGGGCAGTATGTGGGTTCGTGTGTGGTGAGATAGTTGAGTCTGTTGGTGTTTATGCTATTCAAGAGATTTTTGCTTCTTACTGTGATAAGTCTGCTACCCCATTGGGCGTGTTTGGCGTTATAGTCTCCTCCTGCTATGAATCTGTTGCTCAGAGCGTCAAGGAAGTTGTCGAAGTCTTCTTTAGAAATGGAGTGTCTAGGAGGACAATATACTGCTGAAGTGGTGATTGTACCATGGCAATCTTCTATCGCTACGTTTGTGGCTTGGAGATAGTCCTTCTGGAATGATGGAAGCTCGTAATGCTTAATGTCGTATTTGATAATAATTCCGGTGCCACCGTGGGCCACTGGGATGTTGGGTTTGGTAGAAGTTATACCCGTTTATTTTCAGGTAATTTTTGAAGTGAGTTTCAGATATGAGCGTTACGTCGATTTGGTGTTGTTTTAAGAAGAGTTCTAGTTCATATTTGCGCTGAACTAGACCGTTGGCATTCCAAAGAGCTATGTGCGTTGGTTTTATTTTGCTTCTGCGCGTATTAATTTATCCATGAAGAGTGTTAATAATGATAATAAGTTGTTAATTTGTTCTGACTGTTTCTCGATTAGTTCTTCGAGTCTAGTGAAGTTGTCCGTGTTTTGTAAGCTAGGAACACTATTTTGAGAATGGTCACTATGGATTTTCGTTGATTTCCTTCAACTGCCTGGGCATAGGAGATCGAGGATGTGGAGAATTTTTGAGGACTGAGTACTTGGTTGGTTATCTCCTTGGCTCTGTGTTTACGATACTTATTATTGTGCAATGTCTTGTAGGCTGAGCAACCTTTGTAGTTCGCAGGATGCTCTCCTTGACAGAGGATGCCGGGGTTTCTGGTGATTTAGTGCACTGGTCAGTGGGGTGTGTACCTGCACATTTAACGCAGTGGAAGTTATGGTTGCAGTATTTCTGTGTGTGACCGTACCTTTGGCACCGTTTACATTGCACTATCTCTTTTTTTTTACAAAAGGTGGTTCAAATTTTACTATTGAGTTCATTAGACGATTGATGTTATAAATTTCTTTATTGTTTGGCTTTTGTTTTATGCCAATAAAAAATAAGGATACCGGGTTTTTCGAGATTTTATGCCTTATGTTACTAATGTTGATTACTTCATGGCTGTGTTTTAAAAGTTTAAATTTCATTTCGTCTAAGTTTGCTGAGTGGTGGATGTTGCGTAATACCACTCGAAAAGGTCTTTCTTGTTTGAGTTGGTAAGTGTGAAAGTTTGTGTTCATGGTCTTTAACAACTTTGTAAGCCTTCTATAGGAATCTGGGTTAGTCGGCAGAATTTTAACTTTGTTGTCATTTATTTTTAATTTGCATTCCTCTTTGCTGATATCTTTCTCAATAGACTTAATCATAGTTTGAATATCGATGGCATCATCAATGAAGATAGGCGGGGGAGAGGAATACTTTGAGTATGCTGATTAGTTTCTGTTTCGGCTGTGTCCATGGAGTCGTCTGTGGATTCCAGTATTGTGAATCTGTTGTAACTGGTCACGTAGCTTGTTGACGGTTTAATTTGACTATTGTTCGCATTTATTTTAATTGTTTCCAGCTTACGTTTTTTTGTGTTTTTCGCGTCGTTTGAAAGGAGGGATACATTGTCCCTTTGCCACGGAGGAGAAAGAGCGGCGCTGTTATAATTTTGCTCAGGAGAGCTTGTTTGAGATGTTTGGGCCATCATCGAGCTAGTTAATTCAACTTGAAATAACTAGTCGAGAGGCTATGATTCGAGTCAGAGATTAGGAGCGTTGGGTTTTCCACTAGTAAGTTTTGAAAACACTTGGCTATGTTTGTTTCGATTCACTTTCGACGGATGGGCGTCACGTGTTGTTTTGTGAACTTCACAGAGTACTAGACACACGTCTGCACGCTTCGGCACTCAACAACAAACTTACTATCAGCTAATGGACAGAAAAAATAGGGGCGACCTTCATATTTCCTATGCACTCCATCTATGAAAATGTTGGCATGACCGTACGATGATCCCTTGTGTGCTAAACGTCATTTATGTGCAAAATTTTTTTCTGAATCGCATAGTTCCAAAGATAATCAATGTTCAAAGTAGTAATTCTTATTAAATTACTCTGTATATGTACAGAGATAGAAATACACATTTCTAAAAAAATGAAGATTATTTCTTGGAAAAAATAAAATCTTGAAAAATGTTAATTCTAACTTGTAAAGATGAAAGTTATCTCCACTTCGGAAGTATATTTTTAACATTCTAAACACTTGAGAAGGTCAGAAACATTCAAATACAAATGGTTTTTTCGATCCTCCAAATCAGAATGTTCTTAAATAGATTTAAAATAATTACAGACACGCATCACGTCCAATAATGTAAATAAATGTGAATTAGAAAAATATTGGCGTGTTCTCCAGCATAACAGGGCCAATAGAGAAAAAGGATAAGTTCTATCGTGAAGGCAAATGGGTGACGCATACGTATCTTTTTTGAAATTTTCATAAACTTTCACGAGCCGGAAAATTGCGCAGAACTGGGCAGTCTAGTTAGTAATTACTCACTCGCGAGGCAGAGTTAACTCTCTGCAACCATAAGTACTTGATATTGTAACCGATATCAGAGTTACACATCGCGAGCAGTTGAACCATGATATTAACATTGTCCGCCGAAAGGAACAAATTTACACTAAACAACATTTATTCAGCTCATGAAATCGTGAATATTTTCATTTTTCGTAAAATTTATTATATATTTATTTATTATACAGGGTGGTTGGTAACTGGTGGTACAAGCGGAAAAGGGGTGATTCTACGCGAAAAAATAAGTCGAAAATATAGAATAAAAATTTAAAAAAAAATTTTTTTTCGTTTTTTTACAGTGAGATCCGTTATAACGAGACGTGATAAAGTGCACGCGTACCGAGCGAAAATTCAAAGTCGATTTTCTCGAAAACAAAGCCTCAAACGAAAAATTTTTATTCTATATTTTCGACTTCTTTTTTCGCGTAGAATCACCCCCTTTCCGTTTGAACCATCAGTTACCAATTACCCTGTATATTTTTATGTCAGAAACTTGAATGGTACGGTTGATTTTTCTGATAGATGTATTTTAGCTTGAATCTCTCGGGGAATATTGACATTATCACCAAGAATACTGAACAAATTTATAAATTTAGAACAAAAAAATAAATATTTACCTTCGGCGGAAATTATTACAGACATCTTGTTTCCTGTTATATAGAGGAGATATTTTATTAATAGTAAAAATTCATGACTTTAAGTATATATTTAAAAATGAATTCTTTCTTATTTCAGTTTTTCGCTTAGAAAATTATTCCGTAACTGAAATTCTGCATATTTATCGTAAAATCATATATTTACTTCCAAGTTCTTTAACGTCCACACAATGTTTCATTACAAATTAAAAAATATCACTCTGTTCGCGTGGTTATTTAAAATCTTTTCATCTTTACAAGTACTACGTATCTCTGTAACTTTCAATTACTTCCGTGAATTGCGGTGTCCAATTCCTGTAGTTAAAGTTTATTGATTGCGGTTGTTCTGATAACGCATGAAGCGAATCGGAGGCGGACGACTTCTATCGTATAGCAGGCTTGAAATTCAGCAACAAGTTCAGCTAAGCACCGAAAAAAAAACGCTTTGATAACTAAATAGAAATTTTCGGTATATGAATATTGAGTAAGTATACTCTTCACCACCTGGCTTTGGGTTTGTATACCGCTTTATACTTGGAAACTTGCTGCATTCTAGACAGGAGTTTTGCATAAAGCTGAATGAAGCTTTTTTATTAGATATCATCAGTTTTCACGGATTAAAAATTTTTTTACCAAAATCTACCGCTATGAAAAAGCATTGCATGTCATGTCTACTCTATATCTTGTCTGTGTTTAGTAGTACAACAGCTGTAGGAAATATGGTTCTCTTAAATCAAGAACTCCCTTACAGGTAGCTAAGTTTTAAGTATATTTGTTAATTTACATTTGTTAATATTTTATAATACCTTTTTAAATACTAATTTTAACTGAGCAATAGATACACGCGCATTATGTATATACACATTATTGACAAAAAAAATGATATACTGCTTGATTTTTAACAACTAGGTCAGTTTATATCTCTCTATGTTGTAAGTGACATTACAAAAAAAAACAAAGAGGGAATTTTTCCACCATTTAGTAAGCTACATATATTATATTGTCCGATAAATTGTATTAACTTCTTTACGTATATTGATTCATTATTGTCAGGTACTAACTTGAAGAAAATTATATAGTCCTAACTGTTAAAGGATTAGAGAATTAACGACATCTTGGTTTATTTAATTTAATCATACAATAGTCTAATGTTCTCTAATATTCCCTGTATCACGAACGGTTCACTTCTCATTCACGTAATTGATTTTATCGCATAAATTGTGCCCAGCCCTGTGTAATATACAAGCTGTGCATACACATACGCGAAACACGTCATCGATAACCCGCCGCGCCACAAAATTATTATCCGGTGAAGTATTCAATATTACACTCCGTTAGACTGTGTTTATGCGATATTATACGCGTATATGTACTTATGTCTTGTATTTATACATATTCGTGCTGAAACGTAACTGAAAGCTGGATAAAAGAAAAAAGGAGAAAAAAAATAGGAGCATAGGGAAAGAGGATGAAAGTAAGATAAAAGAATGCAAAATGGAATAAGGAAATTACTTGACTTTATTCGTTATCGTTCCAAGTATGCCATGCGCGAAGTACGCAAAATGCGCAGCGAAGTAATTCCATCAGACCGTCAAATGATCGGGAATATTCACATAGTTTTGCACGAGAACTTCGATAGGCGAATAACATGGGTAAGTTGAGTAAAAGCAGAGCAGTAGCTATCCGCAACATGTCTCTGCTTTCAAGCAGCAAGATCACTATCAACTTTTCACGCATTGTTCGTACCTCGTTCGTACAAATTATGTTGTAAAAGCTGTTTGTATCACAGTCGAAACTGCTTTCGTTTTCCACTTCTTCCTTTTACAAATTTTATCCATAACGAATTTTGACAAATGTATTATTATAAGATTTCTTATAATATATAGGGATCCGCCTTAAACATTTCTTTGTAAATATATTTGGAATATCTAAAAACTAAATGATAGGTTCGATGAAAATCTGTTAAATTTTATTCACTGTTCAACATAACGTGTTTAAAGAATTCATCGTATGCATGTTAAAAATTTGTATGTATAGTATAAGTTATACAAATAAGTATACAATAAATACACAAATAAAGAAATGAAAGTATACAAATAAAGAAAAATAAGTATACAAACGTATAAGCGATACAAAGTTTTAAATGGAATTGATGATGGACGGTAAATACTTGGATCATAAATTATTGGAATATAATTGTTTCAACATATTTGGATAGAAGAAAGTTATTTGTTTTCTCCAATATTTAATATACTGATTGTTATTTTGAAAAAGACGAAGGTGTGTGAAGATTGGTGATCAAAAACTTTAAATCCAATAATGTATGTGTTTGGTTAACATTCTAGCAGCAATGGTTATGGAATTTAATATTTTAATTCAGTGTTATATACTTATCATATTGATGATCGACGTAAGTTCAATGCAATAACATAATTTAATTCCCTTGTCAACTAAGAAGAGGCTACATTAACTTTTTCTGATAATGCTATCCCAATTTATTATATATTATCCTAGTACCACCCCACTCAATTTTATTTCACACATTGCATGCATCAATTCTTTTCTCCCGTTTTTTCTGTATTAATCTTTCATGAATTTTTGTTCAAATATTATTATTATTATGAAAAAATTTTAATCAATGTAAAACATGATCTTACTATTTTCAATAAAGTCTCTAAATCATCCATCACTAGAAGTATATTTCATTCGTGTCATTTAAATTTATCGGAAGTTAGAATCCTTTTACAATAGTTTCTCGTGTATTATTTTTTGTTTTTATTTCAAAAATTAATCTCAACGGTTTTTTAAACATCGAGGTTACTAATAGCATTCGGTCAAATAGTAATTTTTACTTATAATCTTGTTTTTATTTTTTATTCCAGTTACAACTTTAATTTTTATTTGTATTGTGTATTTCATTTTTAATTTCTGTTTGTACTTCATATTCAACTTGCAATTTCATCTATACATTCGTGACATTAGATATTGTACTCTTACGACATAGATACAAAATTGACAACACTATATGTATCTTAATATGAAGATATAATAAAATTATGCTTGGGTCGAAAACTTTCTGTAGCGACTGCGTGCCATTTAAAATAAATTCTTCCAGAATATCGTAAATTACCATAATGAAATTCGTTGATAAATCATACAGGATTGTATATATTTCATTCTGTAATTTTTGAAAACGTGCAGCGGAAGAGCATGTATAGAGGGTAAATTTTTTTACTTTAATTTCAGAGTGTCAGGCAATCCAGAATATTGTTGTAATCCGATAAAATAGAAAAAAAAACAAAATAAAATAAAATAAAAATAAAGAAATAAAGAAAGGAAAAAGAACTATTAGACTGAATAATAATATATATCGTTTCGTAGGAAACGAAATTTTAGTAATCAATCAAAATAATCTTATCTTAATGACCAATTTAGTTTCAATTTGTAAAGTATAAATATTTGTTTTGTATATTTACCTTTGCAAAAACTGGAGAAGAAGGAAGATAAAATAAAAAAAATAAGAAGGTGGAGAAAAAGGAAAATAAGAAAAATAAGAAATCTATAATATTCGAGGAAATGTAAATAATCATGTTCGAGTAACTATATTAAGATATTAAGATAGTAAGAAGAGAAAGAAGGATTTCATTAATAAATACATTTTACTTATAGAAAATTGCCGAGTATTCAAATTGCCCTCCCTTTTCTCATTAAACTGATACATATACTGTTTTTCAATTGTCCAGAAAATTTTATATTTAGTCAGAGAATTTCCTGAATTCCTTTTTCATAGAATAATTTAGAGAACAATTTGTTCATAATAGACTTGTTTAAAAAATAGCTCCAAATACTTCAATGCCTACCAGACCAATTCCTCAAATTGTGTAACGATTCTCTCCTTCTTACTAATTCAATTGTCAAAAATCTCACGATATTCAAGCTGTGAACGAGGACATTTTAGCAGGTAAAGTAGGTTTGATCTCTATTTTATATAATCACAATCCCCATAAAGAATAGAGGCAAAAACACTGGTGCCTGCGAATACTATTTCATTTCTGGGCTAGATAATCTGGAATATTCGTATAGTTTTGCAGAAGGCAGCAGACGCTAGGTGAATCAGGAGTGGGTTGCGTGAGGAGAGCAGAGGAGATCTGTCCGCAACACGTCTCTGCTCTCAAGCGGAGCGGGCTCGCCCCGAGGCATTCAAGTTTACTTACAACTTCACTGCCAACTTCTCAATATTCATTCCAATTATATACTGAAGGTTGTGCGCAATTGCAACAGTATGCAAGGCGTCGCGACGCCACGCTGATGCGACGACGACACCTAAGGTGACACATACGTATACGTATAAGCATGCACTCGGTTCGGAGAAACGATCTTACCCTTCTTGCTGCCTCAATAGACCCGCCGCGACGTCTTCCCTTCGATGCCTGTTGGTTGGCTGGTCGTGTTAGCGGCAGACGGGTTATGCTAATTTTTCACTGGTGTTGCTTTATCGCATTGTAATTAAGTATAATGGTAGAGGATAGAATATATGTTGTGTTCCTTTGTCTTGGAACTTATAGATCCTTAATAGGTTTGTTAAATAGCTATATCAGCAATATATCATGTATATTTATATCGAATTATTGTTATTCTACCAGAAATGATGAAATCATTTATTAGAAAAATGTATTTATTTGCCGTTTTCCGCTATAAAATAATGATATCTATATAATTAATGCTGTATATCTAATAATGCATGTATGTATCTAATTAAGTCCAGAATTTTGCTTTTCTTATGGATGTTGTTCCAAATTGAAGGAGAATTTAATTCTGTAATAACTTATTAAACAAATATATTTTATAATATTGGCATTCTAGCAAAAAATATTTTAAGTCGTATTTATATTTTGGATTGTACTTTGACAAATTCCTTCGTAATTCACAATGCTACAAAAAGTAAATGATTCTAATATATTGTTCTTTTACTCGTATTTATATCCTATAATCATTGAAGTGAAACATATAGTATGTATTTTGAATAATATAACTTACATCACCAAATATATCAGTAACGCTAATTAAAATTTTTAAACATTTACGTTACTATTATCTCGAAATTATTCGCTTCATATTTTTACAAAGCCAATACCTTTAGACATAGGAAAGCTTTCCCTTTAAAGCAGTTATTGTTTCACGTTGATATGATTTTTCGCTGTCGAAATGAATAATATAGCCTAAAGGAAAGTGTAATTTTTAATAATCATTGCTTGTTCGAGCCACGTAGTAACAAGTAATAGTCAGTCACAGACGTAGCGCAAACATTTATTTAACACATATTGCTAATACGCGTACGCATCTCGAGCGGAAAAACTAGGTTATGATTTCTCAGTTATCATTCATATCTATTATTACTTAAATAAGATACGCTAAAGTCCAGCATCTTAGAAACAGATTGAAATATCAATTTGAAATAAAATTCATTGGCAAGGACGCATGTTTCATGTGGAATGTGACGATTTTATTAGTAGAAACTGAGTAATATTTTGATTTTGATTATAGATAATCGTTTAAAAAAGGAATAAGTACGTAAGAAGGCGAAGTTTGCTATTTACAAAAATTTTTAACTTACCTTTTTTGTTTGAAGGATAAGAAAAATTATATAACATAACATGTATTTATATAATTTGCGAAATATTTGACCAATATTTCGACAATATTTATTCTAGTTGCCTATGGCCTCTATTTCTACATTGAATACACGTACTAATATTTCTCGACGATGAAATGCCACCGATTAAATTTTTTGCGGGAAGTATTCCATTTATACAAAGTGTTGACTTACTTGAATCCCAAATAAGCGTATAACGTATTTACTGCTTTCGTCGGGACATAAAACAGACTCGAAGAAAGTTAGATGGACTTGTTGCTTTCAGACTAATGTACGAGACCACATCTTTCAATACTAGTGATCACCAGTTATGTTATGTAGATTTATGGATATAAGAATTAATGGGATATTTAAAAATCAAAGTATCTTGCATTTCGAACTAAATTTCTTTGAAAAAGGTACAATGATATTATTTAGATATCGTACCAAACTGTCCTTCTCTTTAAATGTTCCTTTGGTGCTCAATTAAGAATCAATTAAGATCATAATTCATAATGCGTGTAAACCTCGCGAGAATTTGATAAGTCTTTAAAAACGAAAGATGCTGATGCACAAAGGATAGGCTCCGGTAATGTTCTGCTCTGCTCATCCCATAAGTTCGTGCCGACTTTTGTGTATACATTTCATGTGTCGATTTATAAACATACGGTGACAAGGGACCAATACACTTGAGCTTAGCTGATCGAGAACGGGCTAGAGCAGATTTTCGTGGGTATAAGATCGTAATACAGTGAACACAGTGACTTCTAACAGTAAAAAATCATGAGTGAAATGCGTATCCATTTTCGACATCTCATTTTATATGAATTTCGGAAAGGAAGTTCTGTAACAATTGCCACGAAAAACATATGTGCTGTTTACGGAGAAAATTCGCTTTCATCTCGCACCTGTAGGAAGTGGTTCCAACGTTTTAGAGCTAGGAATTTCTGTTTAGAAGACGAGGAACGCTCTGGGCGTCCACCTCAGACAGACGAAGATAAAATTCGGGATCTTGTTGAAAAATCACGAAGTTTGACAGTTCAAGAGATGTCAAATGTTCTGAACATTTTTTCATGAAACTGAAAAGTATGTAAACAATCTTAACATATATAACCGCTCGAAAAACGGCACGAACTTATAGGATGACCTATTGACAAGATTGATTGCACTCCCGATAAAACTGTACGGTGAGGATAAAGTTGCTCATGAAATCGTTACCTGTTATTGATACGCGTGATATCGCGATAGCCTTTGGGGATTCTCCGCTGGCCGGATAAATACGATTTACCCTTTATTCACTTTTAATCCCTCTCCGACGCTCTTTCGACTTCCACTCCGGAGTCCATTAAATAACGATAAAAGAAACAATGTGTAAACTACTTTATATTCAACTAACCATAAATAACGTAAATAATAAATAATTTGTTATATACTTGTCATCGTATTAATGCAATTTTTCAGTATTTTTCAGTAACGATGCAAGATTATTATCTCCATTCATTGAATAACCGCGCTCCATAAAGACATTGTGAAATACTTTACACTTCCCTACCGAATAATTTATCCTACACGTGTTATATTTGTCGGAGATGAAAGGACACCAGGGCCTTCCCTTTGGAATTCTTCGGAAAACCCCCAATATTTTAGTCTCTACAATTTTTTTTTTCTTTTTTATTTATTAAAATTTGCAATCAATTCTCACATTGAGAATTTTAGTAATTTTTTCTGGCGTAGTACAATGACATGGTTAATTATTTATAATAAGTTAGAGCTTATTATACATATGTATAATTTATAAGTAAAATTTGATTAAGTAGGTATTTAATATAGATATCGAATTAAGTCTAGAGCTTAGGTCCTTAGGTTTCTCTTTAGCCTGCGGATTTGATCCGACGTATTGAGTAAACCAGTTATAAGGGGGTTTCGATTATTGGTGATTTTATTGTTGTATTTGTAGCTATATTTTACTATTTCATCTTTGACTGTGAGTATCTTGGGGTCTCGGTGTATTGCTTCGTTGGTAACGTATCAGGGTGCGTTTAATAGGGATCTTAGCGTTTTCGATTGAAAGCGTTGAAGTATTTCAATGTTGGAATTGCTTGCTGTTCCCCATAGTTGGATATCGTAGGTCCAAACAGGTTTTATTACGGTCTTGTAGAGGGTAATTTTGTTCTGTGTGCTTAGGTTGGAGCGTCGNGCCAGTGAGCCAATAAATTTTTTAAGTTTGTCCTTAAGTTGCTTCGTTTTATCTGTGATATGGTTTTTCCACGTTAGTCTCCTGTCCAGGGTCATGCCCAGGTATTTGACTGTGCCCTTGCTGGGGATTGTTGTATTGTTGATGGTCACCTGAGGGCAGGTTTGTTTTCGGAGCATGAAGGTTACCTGTGTGGATATTTTTTCATTAATTTTGAAGCCCCATTTATGGAACCACTTTTCTATCGAGTCGAGGCATCGCTGGAGTGTGGATGAGGCAATTATCGGATCTGCGTTGGAAGCTAGTAACGCTGTGTCGTCAGCAAATGTAGCTATTGTTATCTCTGTTGATGTTGGAAGATCGGCAGTGTAGATGGAGAATAGCAGGGGTCCGAGGACACTACCTTGGGGTATGCCAGCTTCTATTAGAAATGTTGCGGTTGTGGCGTCTAAGTATTTAACCATGAATTGTCTGTTGGATAGATAGGACTTGAGGAGGGAGTAGTAGTTGTGTGGTAGGATCTTTTTAAGTTTGTAAAGCAGGCCTTCGCGCCATACTTTGTCGAATGCCTGTTGGATGTCTAGGAAAGTCTCTATAATTTAACTCGATTATAATTGTCCGAGATTTGTGATAGTGAGCTTGGGCACGAGGCGACAATCAGTCGCCGAACGTAGCCGCGGTCAAGGGATGAACGTTTTTATCTAACAAAGGTATGGAGTAATAGTATAGCTCTCCTTAAAAAGAAATAGTTGTAGCGGCACTCGACAGTAAACATTCCAACGGTTTCTGTCCCGTGGCTCGCCACACGCAGACCTATTCTCCGGATAAGATGATTACCAGATGTCGATGCATCTCCACAGTACATATTCAGTTAGCCTGAGGACCCGTTATAAATCTTAAGATTTAGTTAACTAAAGTCCTTCAAACAGACAAACAGTCTTTGTCCCAACTACGGGAAGATAGGGGAAATCTATTTTTTACGAACGACGCTTCCCGCTAGCAACTTTCCCTCAAGGACGGCTAGCACCCTTTTCTAATCATTAACATAGAAATTGACCAATTAACAGCAACGTCAATTTCCTTCACTTTCTGAACGAAGGCATATTTCCACGAATTTCTTCGATGATCTCATGTCCTTAGACACACCTCAATATAGCTTTCCTCTGAAGCATCATCGTGACGGAAAGTCATTCTCTCGTGAGGTCGCATTAGCGAGTTACATAGCGCCTTTGCGCTCGGTGAAGATTCTATGTTTTAACAAAGAGTTAGTTCAGTAATACTTGTACCGTAGACAAGCAATTTGAGTACAACTGGCGCTTTGAAAGAAAGCGCATTTTGTTATCCCGTTGACCGCGGATTCGTTATTGAACTAGGATCGTTGTCATTCGCACCTCGAGTATCTAATTACCACGGTTACTTGTCACATTCTGTAATAATCATATTTACACTAGACATTATCTTATCTATCGCATAACAACAATATCTACAATCCAAACGAAAATTCGTTTCACGCCCCTAACCCTAATCATAATGTGTACCCGACATATTAATACAATTATTTAACATTGATAATTTAGGCATTGATAGCACCGATTTAAGCTTACTATTTTCGTTTTTATACCGTATTCTAATAAGCAGGATTTTACAGTGATTAATTCATGTACATTAATTTTGGGGCAGCACGTGGCTTTATGAATATCGGTTATTCCTCGTTTCACGCGGCTAAATGAATAAAATTTTCATTTAATTACTGTAATCATGCTGTATTTTTCGCTACCTTCTTCTTTAGGCATAGAAGTATAAAGTAACTTGTCGCCTATTTATTTCATTTCATACAGAATTAATTTCGATAGGATGAAGCAGAGGGAGCCAAAAGTGGCGATAGAAAGCAAAATAGTCTTTTTTTTAAGCCATGGTATTTCCCCTCTTTCCAGGTGAAAATGAACTATCCTATGAAATGAAATATCCTAGAAATGTCCTGTTATATCGAACAGAAAAATAGGAGAAAGATTTGGAACAATGTTTGAATGTTATTTTTATGGAAACTATAATAGGAATTATGCTCGTCGTATGTGCTTGGATAATTATCTCAACAGGGGTGTGAAAGTCAAATATGTTTCTAACAAAGAAAATATCACTGAATGTTATGTTATTAGATGATGGTTCCTCCAATCCCGAACGAATTGGCCAATTTTACATGATACGTTTTATGGTTTACGTATAAAAGTCTAAGTGATTGTTACGGAACTGATAGTTGGGAGTTATAGGAGTCGAAATGTCAGTAAAATTACACTGATAATCCCATTAAATCAGAATAAAGTTTTGCCCCATGTGGCAGTCTGCATGGTTGGAGACTCTTATTTTCTATTTTTTTTCTTTCTCCTGCTTCTTCTTTTCCTTCTGTTTTTTCGTTCCCGCATAAATCAATTAAAGAATCTTATGAGTTTTATTTTTCCGAAGTACAATATAAATAATTATAGTTGCATTTATTGAAAGGTAAGCATTGTGCGCTATTTGCTTGTAAATGTTGTTTCCTTGGGCTACATGTTGCAAGATTTTCTCTTACTTTTTCATATCTCGCGAAGTTTTACTGCATATAGAATCACGTATTTAGGTATTGTACTTATCGCTCAAGCGACTAACTCATGATATTTAATTAGCATAAATTATAAGAATGTGTTCAAAGATCTTTGAACATAGATTATAAGATAAATGGGAGGATGACATAGCAACCATTTGTTTAGTATGAGTGGACGTCGATATTCTTTTCAGTTTGTTTTGTTACTTTTTTCATTTTGTTCAGTTTTTAAGTGTTCAATCTGAAATACAGACGTGCCTTCCTCGAATATAAATTAAATAAAGAAATAATTATTACAAGAAAAGATTATTACATTTCCTAATACATTGTCTGTAACCAATGTATGTAACGAATTTTTCCGATTATAGCCAGTTGTACTACTTTCAGTAAATTAGTATTCTGTATGTTGTTTATTATACCTAACGATTTATAGTTTCAGCTTCATTTTTATTTTTTAATAGAAAGCTAAAATTTGCAGATCTTACAATTTGATATATAAATAGAAAAGTTGAGGTATTAAAAGAAATAGGAAACAATGTGAGAGTGTATAAAGAAAAGCATATATGAATATGTACATGTGTATGTACATGAAAGGGGAACCCGCGAATGACATTGATGCCGGTGATTTATAGATGGAAATGTATTTTCCATTAAGTTAATATATATTTTCATTTATTCATGTGAACTTACTTAAAATTGTCGTCTTGAAACTCTAAACTTTGAATCCGTTATGACATAACCAAAATTTGTCTAAGAACTATAACCCTTACTTTCAAATCAGAATTACGATTCCTTACAACAAATTCAGAGTCTCGGCGCGAAAAGTGATAGGAATAAAATGGAAGTTGGGGATAGGTTCTGGATGGCTGGGCCGTCAAACCTTTTACTATCACTTCTAAAGGAATATACAGGGGCCCATGAAAAGGTAACTCACTAAGTTGTGTCGTTTATTACACCTCGAGCGTTCCACTAATCCTTGGAAAGAGAAGACGGGAAAGAGGAAGAAGAAAATCCGTGGCATCTTCGTGGTTGCGGATAAAGCGCGCACATATGTAGCAACGACGTCCTTTCCAGAATAACTTTTTCATTTCCACGTGATTTGTAAAACCGTACTGATAATACAAAGATTGTTTGAAAAGTCGGACACGTTTTCTGATATAATATATGCAGGTACACTGACTAAAATAAAACAATTTCACTGAAATTGAATACGAATTTTCCAAGTTATTTCTCTCTCCTTCTCTGTCTCACCCTTATTCGTCATCACATTGTTTGTTTCACTGTCTTTCGCTCTCTTTACATACTCTGCTTTCGTTTGTTCGCTATCCCTGAGGTTAACAAATTTTAATATTGTAACGAAATGTCGAGAATTGCACTTCTTCGGTATAATTTATGTAATATCACGGTGGTGAGAATATATTATTAAGTATATTCTCTGATGATATTACTGATTTATTTAGAATAAATGGATTGTGCAGGTGTTAATTAGACAGAAAAAACGATAGTTGTTTAACATGAACTAATCCCAATAAAGCGCTATAATTTAGACAACTCTCGTCACAACAGATCCAACGTTCTCTCTTACGCGGATCACACTCTCTCGACAACGCTAGTGTCACGACCGGCTCACTTTAAAGTCGGAGATAAAGATGTGGCGGCATTCGGCTACAATGTATATCGCCGAAGCGAAGTGTCTAATGAACCAGCAATATCCCAACGGTTCTTCCGCCGAATGTTCGAGAGGAAGGCGTACGTGGCAACAGTCGCGGACGCCTAACAAACTCAAGGATAGTGGGGATATTGTGGGGTGACAAAAGACAAATAACCGAATATGATCCGAAGTCGAGTTGTAAGAGTCAGTCTTGAAAAGTCACGCCTAGAGCTAGGAAGTAATTGTGAACTGTGAATTTGGAATTGTGAGCTGTGTTAGAAAAAAAAATAAAGTTTCTCTTTTATTTTTCATCTTAAATTTCTTTTTTTTTTTTTATTTTTATTTGTCATTTTACGTGACATTTTGGCGAACCTGTCAGGATAGTGAAAAGTGTTCGATGAGAAAACAAGACATCCAACCTACAGGAAAAGGATCAACTTGGACCACGGTCATCTCTAACGACAAATCCACTATCAACGAATCCGGAAGAAACCTGCAAAGCATAAAGCATCTACGGAAGCTAACAAATCAAGGTAAACGCTGGATTCATTTTCTACATATAGAGATAGGCGACCTAGCTTTGAACAAGACTCAGAAGAAGAGTTAGAAATATTTAGAAGGATGTCGAAAGATAGAGCATCAACCGGTAGAGACGATGACAAAATGTCACAAATTATAGAAATGCTAAACAAAATACAAGAAGAAAACGCGCAAACGCAAAGACGCATGGGCGCTATAACCCGACAAGCGAACGAAGAAAATAAACAACGGGCAAAAGAAATCGAGATATTGGGACGCGCAGTAGCCGAATTAAAGGTAGGACAGGATGACAGCCAAGCCGCGGTAATGACAGAGGACTTCGAATCAGTCCACAATAATACATCTTGACGCACCTTTCCGTCAGCGCCAGAGATAGAAGACGATGACAACGATTTGCAAATGTAACCAGTAAACGCACACCAGCAACTTCTGACAGCCGAAAAAGCAGTAAAATATATCCCAATATTAAAGATTTCATAACAGAAATCCGATCAATGAGAAACCTTTGTTCGGAAAAAGCATTGTTACTGAAGGCCATTAAGGTCGAGAAAATAGTAGGCAATGCAGCACAAGGCATTCGAAACATACGAATCGAGAGCTATACCGATCTGTTCGGCGCATTACGACAGAAGGTAGCAATCCAAGTGACGTTTGACGAATACGCAGAGCAGATCAGGGAACTAAGGCAAGGAAGAGACGATTCGGTTCAATCATTTAACATTAGATTCCGACGAGTGCTCAACAAATTGACTTACGCAATAACTAATGAGAACCCACAACCGCTAACACGAAAAATAATGCTCGAGAAGGTAATGCAGAGTGTAAGCCGGACATATCTGAAGGGATTACGTACCGAAATAGGACGAATGGTAATACCAAGCAAACCAGCGACCCTAGTAGAAGCCGAGAAGGAAGCTGGAGACATTGAAAGATATTTACGGGAGGAGCAACTAGGACAAGTACGACCTGTGAACAGACACCCAGAGAGACGACCCCAAAACCAGCGATCGAACATGAACCAAGGAGTTATACCACGCAGAAACCCGGTACCGAGGAGCGAAGGAATGCAAAAAAATGTATGGAAAAATCGGACACATCGCACCTCAGTGTTCGAATTTTCAGCCACCCAGTCAAAGAAACCGAGCACCTTCACGGGTCAACCAAATAGAGACGGAACCGGACGACATAATGGAGGAACAAAGTTATTGAAACGAGAAATACCAAGGGTCAACGCGACCACAGGAAGATTGCTTACTGTACGGTTCAGGAGGAATGACGGACCAGTAACGCACTTAATCGACACAGGAGCCGGCATCAATCTAATCAAAGAAAATCGGGTGATATCAACTGTTTATACTACAAACGAACCGCGAACTTTTTATATGGAACAGAACAGATATAAAACCAACAAATATGTTCTACTTAGGATATTCGGTAAAAGTCATAAATTTTTCCTAGTGCCTAAGAATTTTCCATTGATTGAAGATACTAGGTCTGCCATGTCTAGAAAAATACCGATACGAAATATCTAATGCAACATTGAAATTAGACAATAACATTTTGCACTTCCAGAAACCCATAGTAATTCAACCAGGAGAAAAGAGAGTTCGAACGATCTACTTGGAAGGACAATCAACGAGAGTATGTTTCTTCAACGCTGGTGAGAAAAATCACGAAATTTCCAATTATATTGAAAACAATAAAGATTTAGACCAAATTGCAAAATTCAAAGCCATTTTGGGGACAAATCATATCGAACGCGAATTTAGAGAACCTATAGAAAAAATACTAATTCACTACATAGATGTGTTCAACTTAGAAACAGACCTTTCCAGATCGAAAAGAATGCCTCGGCTCTTGCGACATTGTCTGTGGTTTGAGAGCGCCTCGGCTCTCGTGACATTGTATCCGGTTTACCCGCTGACTCTTAGGCCTTTTGCTTGCGATACTACATTTATTCGACGTTATATATGTCGGATTCACGTTAAGATTAGGGTTGTGGTTAGGGGCGTGAAACGAATCTTCGTTGTGATTAGACATGGTCGTTATGCAATAGAGAAGATATTAACTAGTGCAAATATGATTACTGTGGATTTCGACAAGTAACCGTGGTAATTAGATACTCGGGACGCTAATGATAATGATCCTAGGTTCAATAACGAATCCGCGGCCAACGGGATGATAGATGTACGTTCTCACAAAATCTAAGTCTGACCCTTTGTTAGCAAAACGTGAAATAATCACTGATCATAGAGACGTTACTCTTTAGTCGATGAGATCGCAAGAAAGAATGACTTTCCGTCCAGATGATGCCACAGAGGAAAAACTATACGGGGTGTGTCTCAGGACACGAGATCCTCGGCTTCGTCGAGGAAAACCTTCGTTCGGAAGGTGAGGGAAATTGACGTTGCTGCTAATTGGTCAATCTCCATATCGGTGGTTAAAAAAGATGCTAGCCGCCTTCAAGGGAAAGTTTCTAGTGGGAGACGCTGTTCGTGAAAAAATAAAGTTCCCCTGACTTCCCGTAGTTGGGACAAAGACTGTTCGTCCGTTTGAAGGACTTTAGTTAACTAAAATATCTTAAGATTTATAACGGGCCCTCAGGCTAGCCGAACACGTATTGCGAAGACGCATCGACATCTGGCAATCGTCTTACTCAAAGAATAGGGTCTCCACGTGGCGAGCCACGGGACGGAGACCGTTGGAATGTTTACTGTCGAGTGTTGCAACTATTTTCTTTTTAAGGAGACCTATACTATTACTCCATACCTTTATTAAACAAACATTCATCCCTTGACCGCGGCTACATTTGGCGACTGATTGTCGCCTCGAGCCTAAACTCACCATCACAAATCTCGGACAATTACAATTCGGACTGAATGACTACAATAGTTTGATTACAGCTGTGGTAAGGTCTAAATTATAATGTTACGGGATTATCCAAAATTCCAAAGGCTCCAGTGTTCTTTCATCTCCGACATATATTTATATGTTGATTATAGTCTGATGCATACAAAACATTTAGAGGCTCATAAATGATTACATCGAAATTTCTTTGATCAAATTTCATGGAATTACATTTCTCCTGTAACTTGAACTCGTTTCATTTCGTGCAATTGTAGAGTTTTTAAATAAATCTGACGAAAAAATTTTCGCGAACTGACGTGTCTCGGTGCGAAACGTGGAATATTCAACCGTGCCACAATGCTTTATAATAGTTTCCAATTGCCCAGCCAATGGTACAGCTTCCAATTTGTTTTGGCAGCATTATCCAGTTACATAGTGAAAGATTTCTTATGAGAACGCGGAATCCAAGCAAGAATAAATAGTAATAAGAAGGATAGTTTACCTTAAGTTGTAATTTCCGAAAGTGGCTAAGAACGAACAGTAAGCACGCACGCTTTCAGCTTTATTCTATCTTTGAAATTAGTTGTGCCGTCTTGGCACGTCTTTGTCGAGTTGTTGGTGATGAAGTTTAGTATGCTAATTCGTAGAACAGCTGTGCAGTCCCTTCGGCTCTAGCAAAATACCAAAATTATTGAATTTAAATTGCTGTAATTAAAATGTCTTACGCTCCTGCTGACAAATCTCCAGATTCTTGATATTAATTCCGACCGTTTGCCGTCTAATGCGAAGATGCATTCCGGATATTGTCATGTATTAAAAGCTACTCAAGCTGTTCCATGGTTGAACCAAGAATTCTCCGAACGTTGTCAAAATAACATACATTTCGAAAAATTAATTAGTTTTCTAATTGAAAATTATTACAGAATGTTATAAATGAATGCAGGGTGAATTAACCACAATTAGTATTTAGAAGTATTAATGTGCTACATAGAAGTTTCGTATTCCATATTCTGCTGATATCAGCGATTAGGAACTTAAGATTATAGGGTCCTTAATAACAGCATTACAGAATGCTGGCTAGTATAAACAATTAGGAAAGGGAAGAAATTTGATTATATTTATTTCCTGTTTTTCTTTTTAAATCATCTGTTATTAGACAAAAAAAAAAGAGATAACAGATCTTAAACTTGCCAGCCAGACAATCATACATTTATACTTGTACCATAAGTACCATAAGTGCATCACGCATTCATTTTTAATAGCCTAATTTCGTGTTTCTATACCTCATTTATCTCTCTATAAATATTCAAAGCACAAGTTAATTCTACATCAAACTCAAGATACCTTACGGTCCAGCTTGGACAGTAGAATACCACAACTCCCTTAAAAACCTACGAACCGAAAACCGTTTGGATCCTAGTGATAATCGACGTTATTCTCGTTGCTTCTCTGCCATGCCGGCCAGAAAAATCCTAATAGTTAGTTGATCGCGCGTTAATGACCTATAATGATCGTCTCAATTAGCGAGGCTGACCAATTAAGATCGGGTGGGGAGTCGGCTTAAATTCAGTGGAACAGCATGACCGTGAGCGGTGCACGCTGCACCGCTCCATAAGTTAACGCTCCATCTGTTCGGCGGCAGCGACGGCCGCTTTTCAGCTTTCATAGAGGAATGAATAGGGTAAACCTGGCAGCCGGCCAGACAGCGAGTAACTTATTATATCTGGCATTAAATTATTATAGAGCTCTGGTCGACAATGGGTACGGCGAAGTGCATAGGAAACGATTAAACTGAATGACAGATCTAGACTGCTCCATTCGTAATCCACCACCGCACACCGCAGCCATGGCCGCGTTTGCACACGCGTTTTCTGTCTCATATGTATGCACGCGTGGATGAATGCACGTCAACCACGGGATTATTGCTGTTTCCGATAACAAAATCTATTTTTTGCTTCTCGGTTGGTGAAAAATTTTCAACTGGTCACAGATTCTGTTTGTTTCCGATCTCTGACCAGAAAACGCAATATTTCCGATGCTCGAACCCCATGGACATCTTCATTATACGAAATTTCGTAGCACATGAAATAGCCGCGTGATCGTTTGTAAATCACAACATTTCAATATATGAATGTGTTTTTAAATTCGTTCATTATCTGTTTGTTTTAACATTCATCATGTTTTTAACAATCTTTTTCTGACAGGTTATAGAATAACAGAAGTAAATGTTATTAACGTTACAGCAAATTGGAAATTATGATCAATATTATATTATATATTATATCATCTCCTTGCTTCCTCTTTATTTCTATTACTAAATCAAATTAAACAATTCCTCTTTTTAGTTACATACTACAACTCAGGTACATATAGTAACGCTATTTTCATATTATTTACTGTTATAAATTTTTAATATTTATGTCATAATTAACATATATCAGCTGAAACTGATACGATGTAAAAAGGTGGAAATTGATTCGATTTTAAGTTTCATATTCAAGGTTCATTTTACATTTTTATAACACGTTACACAATTCCTCTACCTTAGATCGACATTCAAGAAATCTACGTTTCCCGGCATTAATATTACGTCATATTATGGAGAGTTCGAAATGCTCCTTTCTCTATTCGCTGTCTAATATTAGCATCAGTTTCAATATAAATTTAGTAATAAGCCCACTATAAGCATGTAATCGATGAAATGACAACAGTGTACATTAAAGCAACGATGAAATATCTAGCCGAGTACGAATCACATATGATTAATTTTTACTTAACAGAACCACCATAATTCATGTAACATTTACAGCATATTACATATCTCATGTATGTTGCATAAGTTGGTATATTACAGGTTAACAAAAGTATTTGGTAACATTTTTATTCTTAAATATTAGGTCGTCCCATAAGTTCGTGCCGACTTTTGTGTATACATTTCATGTGTCGATTTATAAACATACGGCGATAAGGGACCAATGCACTTGAGCTTAGCTGATCGAGAACAGGCTAGAGCAGATTTTCGTGGGCATAAGATCGTAATATAGTGAACACATATAGTGACTTCTAACAGTAAAAAATCATGAATGAAATGCGTATCCATTTTCGACATCTCATGTTATATGAATTTCGGAAAGGAAGTTCTGTAACAATTGCCACGAAAAACATATGTGCTGTTTACGGAGAAAATGCGCTTTCATCTCGCACCTGTAGGAAGTGGTTCCAACATTTTAGAGCTGGAAATTTCTGTTTAGAAGACGAAGAACGCTCCGGGCGTCCTCCTCAGACAGGCGAAGATAAAATTCGGGATCTTGTTGAAAAATCACGAAGTTTGACAGTTCAAGAGATGTCAAATGTTCTGAACATTTCTTCATGTTGTTATATATGTTTTCATATGTTGTTATATGTTTTCATATTGTTATATTCTTGTAGAAGAATATGGGTACTAAGATGTTGTTGTTTGTTTTTGTTGAAGAAATAAAATTTAAAGCGTCATACAGCGTGTTCGAAAATGGTTTGTCACCACAAAAAGGTCCTAAACCTAGCCCGTAAAAGCACACTTCAAAGTTAAACGTTCAAAACCTAACCCTTGCGAACGCACTTTTTTGCGAGTGAGGAGGAGAAAAGCTATTTATGCATACTACTCAGCAGCGGAGTTTGTTGGTAGGTTCTGAAATAGTGACCTGGAAAAAAGTCAAAGTGTTTCGTGCTTCGTCCTCTGCGATTTGCTATGGCGGACATAGGAATTATGTTCAGCTTAATTATATATGTATATATACATATGTGCACAGATACCAATATATCGCTACGAAACATCTTCATTTGTTAAACTCCCGAAAGAAAGTCTATCGTGCTGCTGACAGTTACTGACATTAATAGATCATGATTTGGTTGAATCATAGAGATATAAAATAGACTACGCGAGTGTGACGTCAATCTATATTAGAGGCCGGATGTGTGCAGGTCCTCACCGCGTACCCTCAATTACCCCAAGGACCCAGCATAAACTTAAATTTTTAGTTTATTGTTTTTGTAAGTGTTATCTGTTTATGGATGGTCCTTGAAACAGTCCTTAGGTTATTATATGTCTTTACTAATTACGGAGAAAGCAGGTAGTTATCTAATGGGAAAAACCCAATACGTGACTAACGAAAAAGCTGGTTTTTCCCATAAACTATATCACCTATAGCCACGTTGGTAGGAGGCTTCCTCTTCCTATCTTCATTTATTAACGTGGCCTATAATCAATTGGCATCGTGGATCGTTACCCTCACTTTTCCTAACGAAAGGTGCGAACAGCGAATCCGCGTTGTTAATTAAAAAGGGCACACCCATTACTAGCTTTCCTCTGGCACAGCATCGTCACTTTACTTTACTTATTCTTCACCGTTAGAATAGTCAACATCTCTCGGATCAGTCACGATTATTGTAAACATTGCGGTGTTATTTAGTAAAGTTCGTTAGAAAATAAAGATAGCAGTTGTGTTACGACTCAACCTTCTTATCTTTAGAATCTAAGTGATAATTTTACGTGACACGAGCCATACCACCCTGTAAGTGAATGCGATATAGAAAAAGAAAGAGAACGCTACATAGAACCCCCTTTTGACAAGTCTAATCAGGCATACACACTGAAGACTGATGCCGCTCGTTGATCGGTGTTACACTTCCTTACTTAGGATATGAATATGCATGCGTTATTAAACAGGGACACAAGGGATCTCTATGCAGTGTTCTTTTTCCATTACTATATCGTGTTTAAAGCTCGCTCACGCACTCTATCTTTATAACTTTTGCAGCTCGTTCAGACGATACGGTTTTTTGACCGACTCGGTACTTTTACCGAGCCGAAAGCAGCGTTCATATAATTCTGTTTCTTTACTGAAAATCCATCTCTCACGCAAATGCTTACTTCTTTTGTCTGTTCGTCTATTCTACTATTTACAGTCAGACAAAATGGATGTAAGTACATTTTTTATCAGGTTTCGGTGTTACCGGTGTCGTAGAAAAAGGTTCAACAGAAGATATTTGGTACAGTACTATTGTAAGAGATAGATATCAATTGGATTCCTATCAGATTCTCATGTATCAATTAAAAAGAAATAAAATAAAACTTTTTAATTATTTTCATATGTGTTGAGAATTTTGGATCTTAATAGCCGAAATAACGGTATAGGAACACTGAATTGACACTTGGAATTAATATTAGAATAATTATATATTTATTTGGTGAGCGATTTCTAAGATATTCATCGATACACACTTGCACGCGTCTCAACACTTTCTTCCATACTCGACTGTTAACCGACTGAACAGTTTACATTCATCTGTTTTCGAGACGCCGCGCACACACATACTTCCACACACTGATATTCACATACATGTATCACAACTGCGCAGCTAATCTAGTCTAGCACATAAAATTATACATATCTCAATAATATGTCAATATCTACTTTAATGATCTGTTGAAAAGAGTGCAAAGAGATTTAACAGAAGAGAATACATTTATGAGATTGAGCAATAGTCTCGAAGAGAAGTTGATGATATGCTTAAGATAAGTCAGTCATTTTTATTAAATGTTATAATTAATACTAATTAAAAAACATAATAACTAACTTTTAAATTATTATTACTACGTAAAATCATTAATTTTTAAAGTGCTTTAAAAAATATGAACAATTTTAAGCATTAATATCTAAAATGAACCTAACTCAAACTTTGAAATTGAAAATAAACTAGATTTCGTTGAGAATCAAATTATTATACAGAGTGTTCGGCTACAACTATAAAAAAATTTAAGGGATGATTCTTGAAGCTAAAATAAGGGGAAAATCAAGAATACAAAAATTGTGTTTTCAGTTCTGGTTTTTAGTTATTGACAATTAAAAATTTACCGAAATATCTGCGTGCGCCGACAAACATTGTTTGAACAAAAGTAAGCTAGCCTAAGTAGCGTATACAATTAGGTAGTCCGTTCTAAATCTATAACTGAAATTTGGATTCTTGACTTCCGACGGATTCAGTCGAACTTATAATTAAATGGCGGTGATGTCTTATGTGGGATGTACAGGTTCTGATCTCTATCATTTTCCCATTCGTAAAATACATTTCTTGATTATGTAGAAGAGTGAGGTAGAGAAGTATGCATATTCAAAAATACATTTTTTTTTATTTTTTGGATTAATTTTATAATCTCGGGCTGAAATTCTAACATTTCATCATCATTAAATATTTGTAAGGATGGCGAAAGACTTTGAAAAGTAGCATATGACATCTCTTCTGCAATTTTTTAAAGATTCGTTTGTTAATTTATTAATTTCATCATTTTTGAATTTAGTTTATTTCTAGTTTGAAAGTTTGCTCTTCCTTTTTTTTCTTTTTTTTTTTTTTTTTTTTTTTTNTTTTTTTTTTTTTTTTTGGTATGTCAAAAGTAATCGCAGTCGTAGTACTTTCAACAGTTCTATGATCAATATTTCTTTCTTACTTTATTCTTTCTCCATTTTTTATACTTACTGTATTTTCAATACTTTCGTGAGCAATTGTTGCTACTGAAACATTCCTTAAGAAGGAAAGATGATCATTACATATATAAAGTCTTAAAGGCTTTACAGAAGACCCAGATGTTTTTTGGACTCTGTTTTTTTATGCATTTCATTCACGAGTCTCGTATTTGTGTCCATTTCTTCATTATAGATCTAGCTAAAAAATATAAATCATCATTAATACATTTTTTAGATATTCGGCGTCTGGCTGTTCATTACAAGATCTTTATTACTCTTAACGAATAAGCGTCTCAATGATCAGCAGTACTGCAAGAGAAATCACACAAATTATGTAGAGCAATCTTCGTGATGAATTCCTGCATTTACCAAATACAACTTATGATTGGGAAGAGATATCGAGTAGATTTCAAACAAGAGTAAATTTTCCTCACTGCATCGATGCAATAAATGTCAAACACATAAGAATTAAAAAGCCATCAAACAGTGGCTCGATTATTTTTCAATTATATTATTAGCAGTTGTAGATTTAGAATTTCGTTTTTTATATGCACAATAGCGAACAAAAGTTTAAGACGATGATTTGTAAACCGGTTTATAAACATTTAATACGCATATTGTTCTTCTATTCGGTTTATCTCTTTGGAATAACATAGCTGTATGTTTGACCTTCGTAGCCTCAGACCGTCAGTTGTTAAATATAAACAATGTAGGAGTTACAACAGTTAGTTACCGCTTAGCACTTGTAAACGGTGGACATTAGTTTAAGACGATCTGTGTAAAACGTGCGTATAAGTACAGTTTTTGAACATTTTGATTCTGAAATGTCAAAATCATTGTTTAGTTTATTGCTTAAAATTTATTTAGGTAGGAACAGACTATGATTTCAAAGAATTTGCTTGTAAACGAAAGGGAACAAATCGTAAAGCTGCGTAAGGAAGCAAAATAAAACCTTCATCGAAATAGCAAATATAGTGAACAGGTCAGAAACGGCTTTTAATCAAACAATCGAAAAACGGAAGACCACGAGAAACAACGCCGAAAATGAATCGCTGGATTCTTCGATTGAGCGGAAAGGATCGTTTTCGTAGTGCAAGTAATATTCCTGCGGAGATAAACTATAATAACGATACACAAATTAGTGCTAAAACTGTTAGGAGAAGATTAGAAGACTTTAACTTAAGAGGACAAAAACCCCAAAAGGAACCACTGCTGAGTTCTAGGAATCGAAAAAGACGACTTGCATTTGCTAAAGCTCATAAGCATTGGACAAGTGAAGATTGGCAAAAGGTATTATTTTCAGACGTCGAATTGGCGAAAGTTTGAAAACACAGTGCGTTTTAAAAACTCTTAAACATGGTGGTGGGAACGTCATGATGTGGGCGTATTTTTCTCGAGGCGGCCCTGGTCCGATATGTCGTATCAATGGAACTATGGACTGTTTTCAATACATGGACATACTCAAGAACACAATGTTGCCTTTTGCACGCAACAATATGAGTGATGATTTTATTTTTCAAAATGATAATGATCCGTAGCACACGACTCGGGATGGGAAACAGTTTTCTGAAGAAGAAAATATTACCGTGCTGACGTGATTGTCGCAATCACCAGACATTAATCCAATCGACAATTTGTGGAGCATCATAAAAAGGACAGTACAAGGTTATAAACCGAAAAATTGAAATGAACTTTACAATTGAAACAGTTTGGGGTAATATTACGGTAGATCAATGTAAAAAATTAATAGATCGTATGTCAAGATGTACCGAAGTGATAAGAAATAGCGGATATTGGACAAAATATTGAATTTAAACAAAAATAGTGTATATTTTCATACCAAAAATTAATATTTTTTGTGTAGTCTTAAATTTTTGACCGACGAAATATTATACAGATTTCGTTCCTTTTTTATAACTTAGCTACTGTTTGTTCAACCAGTCGCGGGGAGACGCGATCGCGATGAAGCGCATCAACGGGAGTCGTAAATTCCCGTTACGATTAGAATAATCGACACCATGAACAATTCGAATCCCGTATTTCGGTTAGGACAATAGGGGTGGTTGAGTTGGTAGAACACTGCGGTTAACAGGTTATAATATGTATTTCTAACAACTATAGACACTTCAATATTTAATACAATGATGCAAGTGTCGACTGCCAAGCTACGGTTGAGTACGACCTGAGTGTCACGATCTGTGTTACGACGCGTGGGACATCTGCACACCATCCCTCGATACCTGGCAGCCAGCGGCCCACCTAAAGTCCTCCCGACCCTCAATAAACTCAAGGGCCCACCATAAGACCCTAACTTCATTGTTTTCGCACATGTTTGCCTTGACTGGAAGGAATTCACAATCTTTAAGGAATTTCTGGTTTATGGCTGGGTTTCGAA
>JACXIX010000029.1:47310-72596 GCA_014737535.1 Bombus cullumanus
CGCGTTCTTCGTTCAAAGGGCATACCCACACCAAGCTTTCTTCCGGAAATCCAGAAGAGCGAGACGGGCAGTCTTCTACAAGTCAGCTAGGAGTCCGGGATCGGTCTCCTAGCTAAGATCAGTACCGGAACACTAACTCTAGGTCGCCTAGTCTACTGTAAAGTCGAGTCGCAAAAGTCAATATTGAAAAGTCACCCCTGGAGCTAGGAGGGAATTGTGAACTGTGTTAGAAAAGAAATAAAGTTTCTTCTTATTTTTCATCACAAATTCGTTATTTTTATTTTTATCTGTCATTTTACGTGACATGAGACTCGTCTCGTGTTGGCGAAGGTGAATGAGTGTTGTCGAGATCTGACTGTTCTCGAACTGATATATAACTCTGATGTGTAGCTAAGATGTGTATCTAAGATCAGAGAGGTGACTGATCCGTAGTTAAGGAAGCAGTCAGGTGTTGAGTGTACGAATATCGTAAAAACAGTGAAGTGAGTTCTCGTAACTTTTCGGAGGAAAGCTCGGTGTGGGTGCGCCCTTTTGAACTAACAACGCAGATTCGTTGTTCACACTTTTCATTAGGAATGTGAGGGTAACAATCCGCGATGCCCATTAGTTATAGCCAATATTAACAAATGAAGATAGGAGAAGGAAGTCTCCTGCCAACGTGGCTTGTGGGTGTCATTGTCTATAGGAAAAACCTGCTTTTCCGTTAGACAAATATTCGCTTTTCCCGTTAGGTAACTACCCGCTTTCTCCGTGATGTTTACGAGCGAATAATAAACCTAAGGACTGTTTTAAGGACCAGCCATAAACAGAAAATATTTGCAGGATTAAAGATTCCTTTAAAAAGATTCTGTTTATGGTGGCTCCTTAGGTTTATTGAGGATCTGAATAACAGTGCGTGGACCCTTGACGGTCAGACAATGAAGGACGGCGCACGGACTATCTCACGCGACGTAACAGTATGTATTGCCGTTCTTTCCTTGTATTTTTTTGCGTACCTACCGATTTTTTCTTTGACCGTTGGTATTTTTAAGTCTTTGCGTATATCCTTGTTTCTGTCATACCATGGGGCGTTGACTATTGTTCTCAGCATCTTCGATTGTAGCAACTCTAGTTTATTTATGTAGTATCGGGAAAAGAGGGGTATACGCTCGGTCTATTGTATATTTAAGCATAAGTTGTAAAGTTAAACTAAGAACCGTAAGAGTGTTGGGGAAGAGAGAAAGAGAGAGAGACTGTAATTAAGAGGGTATGCCTTGGTGACATTTAAGGCTAAGTGAGTGAGGGAGTGGAAGAAGGATACGAAGGTTGATGGTCAGCAGTTTTTGACCTGAGTGTGAATCAAGAGTTAGTTTTGACCTGAGAGAGTCAGTCGAGAGGTTGTAAGCCGAGTGTTAGGGTAAGACGTACGATGATATTATAGCGAGTTTTTGAATAGAGAGCGAGTCGAGAAGTTGGAAGACGAGTGTCAGGGTAAGACGTACCCATAAGACGCGCAGTAAGACGTACGGCGATATTATAGTCAGTTTCTATTTTGAGTATTGCTTGTACAAATTAAACTTAACTTAAATTCAAATAAACCATCCTTTCTTGTCCTAGAATAAATACTTTTGATCACTACATTTTGGTTCAAATTGGTTTTATTATCGTTTTGTAGATTTTTAGTTTATTTTCTATGCTGAGTATAGAGTTTCGACTAGTTAGCCAATACATCTGTTTTCTTTTTATCTGTATTTTGTTTAGAATTGATTTAGTATGTTGTTTCCATGTAAGTTGTGTCTCTATGTGGAGTCCTAGGTATTTAACTTGGTTCGTTTGTGTTATGTACGAGCCATTCAATTGGATATTTAATGGTTTCCGTTTTCGTAGTGTAAATGTATTGAATTTTGTCATTACCACCTAATGACGAAATCACTTAGCAATCACTTAGTTGCCAACCCAATAATATGGTTACATTTATTGGGATTTGCTTTTATTTGTTTCTATTTCTGCGATATACTCTTGTAGTAATGACTGCTGTTTCTGGATTAGTGTGCCTGACTAGTACAGCCGTATCGTCCCCGAATGTCAGTATTTTGCTGTTGGTAGATGTTGGTATGTCGGCCGTGTATAGTGTGTATAATATTGGTTCTAAGACGCTTCCCTGCGGTACCCCTGCCTTGATGTCTTTTACTTCAGAAAATACATCCTTTATTTTTACTACAAAGGGTCTGTTGCTTAGGTATGATTTGAGTAGGTGGTGGATTTCAGTTGCCCCGAAACGTGCAGACGTGTGTCTAGTGCTCTGTGAAGTTCGTAAAACAAAAAGTGACGCCCATCCGTCGAAAATGAACATAGCAATAGATCCCTCCATACTAGTGACACTAAAGACACTAAAAAGTAAACTAGAATCAGCTAAAATAAACACAAACGCTAATCAAAACGAACAGTTAACAAGCTATGTAACTATATACAATAGATGCGCAATATTGGAATCCATAAACGACTCCATGGACGTTGCAGATCCGCCAACAAACCAACATACACAAAGAAATTCCCCTCCCCCACCTATATTTGTTGATTATGTCATCGACATACAAATAATAATTAGGTCCATATAAAAAATAAACAATAGCAAAGTCAAAATCCTGCCGACAAACCCAGACTAATATAGAAGGCTTACAAAAGTACTAAAGACCATGAATGCCAACTTCCACATATATCAGCATAAACAAGAAAGACCGTTCCGAGTGGTTCTACGCAACATCCACCACTCAGGAAACTTAGAAGAATTGAAATTTAAACTTTTAAAACACGGCCACGAAGTAATCAACGTTAGTAACATAAAGCATAGAATCTCGAAAAACCCGTTATCCTTATTTTTTATTGACATAAAACAAAAGCCTAACAATAAGGAAATTTATAACATCAATCGTTTAATGAACTCAATAGTAATATTTGAACCACCTTTTGTTAAAAAAGAGATAGTGCAGTGTAAAAGGTGCCAAAGGTACGGTCACACGCAGAAATACTGCAACCATAACTTCCGCTGCGTTAAATGTACAGGTACACACCGCACTGACCAGTGCACTAAATCACCAGAAACCCCAGCGAAGTGCATCCATTGTCAAAGGCCACCATCCTGCTAACTACAAAGGTTGCTCAGCCTACAAAACCCTATATATAAATAAGTATCCTAAACTCAGAGCCAAAGAGACAACCCATCAAATACCCAGTCCTCCAAAATTCACTACTACTTCAATCTCCTATGCCCAAGCAGTACGAGGAAATCAAAATAATCCGAATATTCATAGGGACCATTCTCAAAATGGTGTCTCCAATCCACAAAACATAGACAACGTATCTAGACTCGAAAAATTAATAGAAAAACAATCAGAACAAATAAATAATTTGCTACCACTATTAACACTCATCATGGATAAATTAATACGCCCCGACGCAAAATAAAACCAAGCCGCATAGCTTTTTGGAATGCCAACGGTCTAGCTCAACACAAATTCAAACTAGAACTCTTCTTAAAACAACAGCAAATCGACGTAATGCTCGTATCTGAAACCCAATTCACCGACAAAAACTATCTGAAAATAAATGATTATAACTTCTGCCATACCCAACATCCCAGTGGAAAGGCCTACGGCGGTACCGGAATCATTATCAAATCCAGCATTAAGCATTACGAACTTCCATCATTCCAGAAAGACTACCTCCAAGCAACAAACGTAGCAATAGAAGACTGCCATGGTACAATCACCACTTCAGCAGTATACTGCCCTCCCAGACACTCCATCGCCAAAGAAGACTTTGACAACTTCCTCGACACTTTGGGCAATAGATTCATAGCTGGAGGAGACTNATAACGCCAAACATACCCAATGGGGCAGCAGACTGGTCACAGTAAGAGGTAAAAATCTCCTAAACAGCATAATAACCAACAATCTTAACTACCTCACCACATACGAACCCACATACTGGCCCACTGACACTAACAAAATACCTGACCTTCTTGACTTCTTCATAACTGAAAATATCTCGCCAAGATATGTCCAAATCAGCTCCTCGGCAGAACTTTCTTCAGATCGTTCCCCCGTTATTGCAATAATTAACTCAACAATGATCGAAAATCCACCTAATGGCTTTATTCATAACCAACTCACCAACTGGCAGCTCTTTAGAGAAGTCTTTGATCACTCAACATCAGCCTTAATTTCCCTAAAAACGAATGAAGATATTGAAACAGCCACGGAATACCTAAACACCAGTATAATAAACGCTATTTACTCTTCCACACCCACCAAGAGTACTATCAATAAACATGAATAACCCTATCACGTATTAAAAAAGATCGCAGAAAAACGCAGACATAGGAGAGTATGGCAGAGTCATAGAACACCGAACGACAAACGAAAGCTAAGCAACGCAACTAGGAACCTAATCAAAATGATTAAAAACTATAATAATGTCTGTTTCCAAACATATCTTGCCAATCTGTCCCCCACAGCCGACTACAACTATTCTCTATGGAAGGCCTCCAGGAAACTCACGCGTCCCCCTCAAATAATCCCTCCTATTCGCTGTCCGCAAGGTGGATGGGCACGTAGCCCTAAAGAAAAAGCCAACCGGTTAGCTAAACACCTATCCAACGTATCTAAACCTCATTCCTCCAATATTGCCCCAGAAATAACGGAATACCTGCACTCTCTCTTCCAAATGTCTCCTCCTATTGAACCCTTCACATCTGCAGAGATTAAAGACTCAATCAATCGCCTAAATCCCAGGAAAGCAGCGGGGCATGACCTTATATGCAACAAAGCAATCAAGGAACTTCCCATAAAAGGCAGTACACTCATCACCTCGATTTTTAATGCAATTCTTCGCCTTGAATACTTCCCCAGGCATGGAAAATTTCTCTGATTACCCTCATCCCTAAACCCGCAAAACCAATATATGAAACTAGCTCCTATCGCCCAATTAGCCTCCTACCTACCTTGTCAATACTATTCGAGAAGATGTTAACGAATCGACTACTTCCCCTCCTAGAGGATTTGAAAACACCCCCAGATCATCAATTCGGTTTTCGTAAACAACATTCAACAGTAGAGCAGATCCATCGCATAACACACATTATCAGCCAAACCCTTGAAAAGAAAAAGTATTGCTCAGCGGTACTCCTAGATATGCAACAGGCATTCGACAAAGTATGGCATGAAGGGCTACTTTACAAACTTAAAAAAATCCTACCACACACCTACTACTCCATCCTTAAGTCCTACCTGACCAATAGACAATTCATGGCTAAATACTCAGACACCACTACCACAACATTCCCAATAGAAGCTGGCATACCCCAAGGTAGTGTCCTCGGACCCCTACTGTTCTCCATCTACACTGCCGATTTACCAATATCAACAGAGATAACAATAGCAACATTTGCTGACGACACAGCGCTATTAGCTTCCAACGCAGACCCGATAATTGCTTCATCCACTCTCTAGCAATGTCTCGACTCTATGGAAAAATGATTCCATAAATGGGGCTTCAAAATTAATGAAAAAAAATCCACACATGTAACCTTCACGCTCCGAAAACAAACCTGCCATCAACCATCAACCACCATCAACAATACAACAATCCCTAGCAAGGGCACAGTCAAATACCTGGGCATGACCCTGGACAGGAGACTAACGTGGAAAAACCATATCACAGATAAAACGAAGCAACTTAAGGACAAACTTAAAAAATTTATTGGCTCACTGGCCGACGCTCCAACCTAAGCACACAGAACAAAATTACCCTCTACAAGACCGTAATAAAACCTGTTTGGACCTACGATATCCAACTATGGGGAACAGCAAGCAATTCCAACATTGAAATACTTCAACGCTTTCAATCGAAAACGCTAAGATCCCTATTAAATGCACCCTGGTACGTCACCAGCTAAGTAATACATCGAGACCTTAAGATACCCACAGTCAAAGAGGAAATAGCAAAATATAGCAACAGATATAATAAAAGAGTCAACAATCATCGAAACCCCCTAATTACTGGATTACTCGGTACGTCCAACCAACACTACCCGTTAGACCTAAGCTCTAGATTTAATTAGATATTTATATTAAGTAATATTTACTTATTCATATTATTTACTTATAAATTATACATATCTATGATAAGTATTAACTTATTATAAATAATTAGCCATGTTACTGTGCCACGCCAGAAAAAATTATTGAAAATTCTCAATGTGAGAATTGATTGTAAATTTTAATAAATAAAAAAAAAAAGAAAATGAAGAGGGCTGTACAGTATTATTTCTTTTCTATTGCTAGTAAAATTTTGTTGACGAGCCCATGCATTTGCTCGTGGAGTATTTGTTTCTGAAACCTGGTATTAATTTTTCTTTCTCTATTGTTGGTTTTAAGCGATCGTATATTATTTTCTCTAGTATTTTGGGAAACACAGGAAGTAGTGATATTGGTCTGTAAGATGCAGTTTGATGTGGATTAACTTAGTGTATCTATAAAATAAATTCATAAAGAAATACACCTGAACGAAACCAGGTACTAACAACTATAGTCCGTTCAACGAATCGAGATACCAACTATGAACATATGCATATATTAGTATTTAAATGAGGCAGTTGAACGAACTTTATATGTTAGCACCAACGCATTTTCTTAACTATATTATGGCAAATAGCCCGCCGTTATTTAGCTCTATCGTAAGTTATAACTCGGTCTACGGCTCAGTAAGAATTTTGGTAAGTTTTTTTTATTACTTAATTTGTACTTTACAATTTGTCCAGGTGGATATTTGGTAAATGGTAAGTTGCTTGAATGAATGTTTGGAAAGACGATAACTGGCGACTCGAAGACGCCGAACTATGAGGTGTCGATGATATGATTGTTTAGAGAATGCGTGAGATAGTTTGCGAGTGGCAAGTGGCCCAATGCCATATTGCCGAAGAATAGAAACTTTATCTAAAGTTTCATACCACAGAGTGGAGAAAGCATTGATACCTTTTTGGTAAGTGGACTGTGAAGAACCGCACAGCATTCCTGCGACCTTCAAGAACCTTGAGCAAACTATCGTGACAAATTTCCAACAAGTACGTAAGTATAATATGTATAGAGTGCTTAAAAATTATTTGTCGTAGCTTTGGGAGATGATGATCCTATACCTTCGAATCGGTGAAGGTCTATTAACAAAAGTGGCTACAAAATTGACCTTGAGCATGATTCTCAAGACCAACTTTTTTTATTACGACGTGTAGTACTCATCACGAGGAATAAAAGTCTCAAAGGAACTATAGGTCGCAAATGTACCGTTTTCTTGGGAAAAAATGTTGAAGTTCTATTTGCTCACAAACCCTTCTAGCGGTTAGCGCTGACATCCATGAATTGATCCACAGTGGTTAATGCCGGTTACATCCGACATTCACGAAATGACCAATGGTGGCCAAGGTCGGTTATATCAGGGGTAACTGTGCTTGACAGTAGCGGCATGCTTCTCAGGATCCATGTATTAAACAAGCATTTGAGAAATAGGTTTTGGATTAGTTTTAATATTACATACAAAGAGGAAGTGAGCACAATTCATAAGTTGTCCGTCTGTGTTTTAAGATCCTTATTTGTTTTGAATTTTAATAAATGGTTTAAGTTTACTCTGCTTAACATGGAGTATAAAAATCTGGTACAGCAATGATAGTATTAGCAATAACTCTGTGACAATTACGGTTTTCGTCGTCTTTCATAAAGAAAGGAAAAAACACACTGCTTCAACCAAACCCTAACCCAAACAACACTTTTACTACAGCAGTCCTCCAGTAAATATTAAGAAAGTTTAACCTTAACGTTTTTAATTATTTAATTTCAATCCTTTTTCCTATTTTCGAATTAGAGTTTAGTCTAACTAGACTCTTATAGATAGTTAGTTTTTAATATATTAATGTTAAGCTATAGGGTTAAGATATTGTATTAGAACATAGTGGCAGTGTTTTTCTTATAACTCTTGCCATTGTTCTGATATATTTCGTGATAGATAAATAGCCTAATATATAACTGTCCTTTGCATTGGTGTTTAAAATGCAAGCAAATTGCAAATGCTAATTCAAGAGTTTATAATATTGTAACGTCTTTTTCGAAGAGAACGGTACATTTGGGATCTATGATTCATTTGAGACTTTCATTCCTCATGATGAATAATGCTTCAATAAAAAAAAATTTGACCTTGAAAATCATGCTCAATGTTAATTTTGTGGTCGCTTTCGGTTGTTACCATCTGATCTCCGCCGAACCGAAATCGATGTATAGTCACATCGCAAAGTAAGAAATGATTTTTGAACTCCTTGTACATGTGTAGAACAAAGTTTGGTAAAAGTATAGGACCGTTACGTCCTCTGCGGTTTCGGCAATTTGTGACTATATTGTAAAGCTCAACATTTTGAATAACTTATTCCTTTAAGTGTAACTGTTGGTCGGTTGTAGTTACCCAGATATTTGCAAGAAACTCTATCTGTACTGCCGTGAATTCTGTTTTATAATTGTGCGTTCGTGACAGCTTTATGCGTTGTATTAATTGCTACCGATTGGATAGAGTGACGTGGTCGAAACATAACATTTATCTCCTATTTATATATACGAACGAGACTGTAAGAAATGTGTACTATACTTCTATTAAAAATGAATATTATCAATGTATTGGGTTTGGATTTGGGTTAGTTTTCTCAATTCGTCCACCGCGAATCGTCTGACAACGCTTGCAAGAAATAATAACGAATTAATTATAAAAATACTAAGCCAATAAATAATTAACATTATTCCACGAAAAGAATAATTGTAAATTTGATACAAGTGTTGCCAGCCACCGTGAGGCGGCCAGATTAAAAAACTGATCTAAATCTAAACTTGATACATGGATGATACATATTCATCTTTAATAATTTAATTATAATAGACATTTCTTTTAGTCTCACATGTAATTGTGCACGGAGCTTTACCTAAGCTCGACTAACCCTCGTGTATATTACATATGTAGTGTTAGTCTATAAGTTAGGATAAGTGTTACATTGTAAATAGCTTAAGAAAACAGGGCTATCGGTGATGAGAACCGTGCTCCAATAGTTTTCTGTTTAGTCTTAACACTCAACCTACTAAACGCCCAAAATTCCAACGTTAACCCGACATATATTTTTTTTTATTTTTATTATAATATTATTACTACATAACACACATAAAGAGGAAAGCAGCTTTCAGTTTAGAACATTTTGATCAGAGAAATATAAGAAAACGTTTAGTTTTGGACGCTCGGAGCGGTCACCTGGATTTCGTCATCCGAGGTACTAGCTAAACTTTCTCCCTTACCGAGTCGTGGATTGGCGGGCCTCAATAGTCTTGTGACTGCGACACCGAGTATAATCGAGTATTCTGTGTCCTCAACACTAGTAAATGGAATAGACTATCAAGTATTCTATCATTCCGAGTAAAACGCGTTTCGAATAAATCGGAGCGTGTTTATATAAATAATAGATTATATTCCCTTGAAATTTGCTTACAGAATCTGCGCTCAGACATTTATGGAAGTATTAACACGTAATGTCATATAAATTGCAAAGCAAGAAATTCGATATCAGATGCTGAAGCTTAAAGTTTGAATCCTATTTAGTCCAAAATGTGCCACTAATTCGTAATAAATAAACACATCGTGTTCAGATTGTTTTACAAGCAGATAACAAATTGTCCATATAATCTCTAATTATACTCTATTTGACTGTAATGCAAAGTAATTGTTCAATAATTAAAATTAGGCAAAGAGTATTATGTGATTGAAAATACCGAAATAAATTCCAGAATATTCTACATTTTGGAAGCTTGCTCTAAAACTTAACGTTCATTGGCCGTACAACGAAAAATTATATAAGTTCAACGATCTCGCATCTAATACTGTTGCCAACAAAATTCCGACAATTTTTCCGAAATATGATATTTCAATTTCTCTATTCCGACAAGTCAGACATAGTTGATAAACGAAACCAAAAATAACGTTTCATAATTCTAGAAATTATTTACAGAAGAGAAATGATTCTCTTCTTTTAGCGTGTACATACTACATATACGACTTAATATTCGCCGGAAGCTTGTCACCGTATAGATATAAAATCCGACTAATATTCAACGAAGTAAAACCTAGATGATTTTTCTACTAAATATCACCTCAGAGTTTCAATGTTCCGGGGGTATAAGGGGCGAAGGCCTGGTACAAATGTTCAACTCGACTTCCAAAGAACGTGGCGGAATTTGTGCGATTCCTTTGTTCGATTGATGTTCAATACGGGAAATGTGGCAGCCGATACTTTACCTTCGCTGCGATATTCCGTCGGGATAAATGTCGGCGAAGATCGCAGGCGGGTATTCAGAAGGCAAATATATAGACGGACAGTGAGACGTTTCCTATCCTGCTAGATTGCAAATTCTATGAAATTTCAATTTCTGTCCGACTAATTGACCTTTTTTTTATATAACATACGAGAAATTTTAACATATCTTAAGGTAAAAATTTCCTATCAACAAAAGTTGATATGTATTTTTATACGTATATCTATATGTACATGTTTCTTTATTCTTTTAAGTATATATGTCTTTATAGTTGTGGAAATGACCATTTACTCTCTCTCCCTCTCTCTCTCTCTCTCTCTCTCTCTCTCAATGTTTAAACATGGTAAACATTATAAGACCATAGTATTTAAAAAACAAATAACGCAAATAGCAAAATTAACTGATATTGATAATCCTCGCTCTAATACTTGCATCCTTTACCGTTTCAAATCATCGATTTATCATTTATCAGTGGAACATCAATTTTTTATCGTTGCATTTTATGCTTGCGTTTCAGTAACATTTTTTATTATATTGTTATTTAATACCACCCTTGTTTTTAGTTGTACTTATATTTTCTAATTGCGTCGCGTTCAGTCTCGATAAAGTGAAAAGAAATTGAGGCTAGCTAAGCTACCTCTGCATAGTGGTTGGATTCAGAAACTTCCAGGGCCTCGCCTTGGAGCATTTCGTGTAAGTCAATGTAAGGTTCCGCATGCCTATACCCCATTCGTTCGAGAAACAAGTCATTGTCTTTCTTCCCAGCTAAACCACCCTCACATCCCTTAACCAAAGCAATGAGTCGTTATAAATGGTGTGGCGGATCGGTAACAACAAGACGCCGATAAGTCGAGGGCATCAACGCGGCGTAACACCTCCCGGGCGATCCAGCTACCAACCGCCAACACCAGAGGGCCACTACGGCGACAACAAGTCTTGCCTGTCTCGCTAGCGGTCGAAATTCACGGGGTTACAATATAAATACCGCATATAGCGAGACTCCCTCTGCGTCTAAGGCAAGGACTACCAGATATAGCCTTACTGACGAGTCCATCGATAGTCCCGGGACGAAACGCGAACTTTTCTTCCCAACCGGCGGCGGCGACGACCAACTACCACGAGCACGCACCTCCGGAGCAAAATATAGCGACGCCTATTATCCTACCAGTGCTGCTGTTAGTGTCCCTGGAAATAAACAGTGGGACAGCGCGGACTCTTTTTGTTACACTCGATTTCCTTTAAAACGCGTGGATCACTTTGTGGGATTTTCTTGGACAAAATTCGTGGTCCAGTGACGTACTTGTAGCGAGTATTGTGTCCGCATTTTGCGAAAATAAGAAAAGCAAAGAAGTTATAAAACTATGTATGCGAAATAGGATGTAGAAACAAATAAGAGGGCAGAAAATCTAATCAAATTTTGTTGTTGGGCGTGTATTATGTAGTAGAATTAGTAAAGTGGCTTTCAGCGTTTCTGGGAATGTTATTTTACTAGGAAGGTAGCTATTATTGCTTAACATAGAGTAATATATAATTCATCCCTCCATTAAAATGTTATTATTAAAAAGAAATGGACCTTTTGTGAAAATGAGAAGTGCGCTATTGTAAGAATAATTAGTTTTATTAATTAGATGGGCAATGAGATTGATCAATTAATAAAAAATTATATAGAATTATTATAATGGAATTAGTCAGTTTGGATTAAACTGGTAAAAAGGGTCCACTGGAGGGAGACACTAGACACACGATACAGTAACTCGTGTATACATACAATCACGACTGAACGCAATTACACGTAACCTACATTTAATGATAGGCGTCATTACGAAGAAGAATTAGGCGTATGCAGAAGCATACGTTATATAGCGTATTCTAATAGTGGGCGCGCGTATAAACGGCGGATAATAAGTCACTTACACGGATCCTGGACCAGGGGGTTGGCTGCACGCCAGTTCTATTCGCGCTTCGGTTGTTCCGATCTATTCTATACCGTGCACGTCACACGCATGACGCTCTTAACTAAATTATGGACAAAGTAGTCCGATTCCACGGTTTAAGGGGGCATTCGCAAAGTTCCTCTCTCAATGGGGATATCTTCATCGAGAAATATCGTGAATATGCGAACGTTGCTGAAATAGAATAGTGAATCGTTACGTGTACGCGATATGACAATGTAGTTAAAAATGATATGGCAAGTATTACGAAATGTAGGACTTGCTGAAAAAGAAGCGAACCATGAATTAGTCTTTAAATGATTAGATTGAATTAATTTGTTTTAAACACATGGATTCTTTTCAATGATTAACCAATCTTAAATATTATTCAACATTTCTAAAAAGTATTGTGTCTTACACATTATCGTGTATTATCATTTCTATAGAAACAATATTGATTTTATTTATTCACCAACGCAATTGTTTATTAATTTCACATGTATTTCATCAATTCGTTTGAAATAAATTTCGTTTCTGTAGAAAGTTGTAGGAAAGATCGTAAGAAATAATAATGAATAAGACTTACGTTGGTCACCAAATATGTAACGACGTTTATATATATGTACGTACATATTATCTTATACGATGGTTTTGGCATGTGCTTTTCATAACAATCTTTATCGAATTATTATTTCAAACGTTATTATACATTTTATATAATATAAAACTGATTAACCTTTTTCCGATTTTGAAATCTTCACCAAAGTATTCATGTAGAAGCTTTTAGTGAGCTAAACACGAATTTGTAAACCGTCATTCCCCGTTTCCACAGTTTCCAAAAAAATAAATTTTTTCCAAATTTGCGAAGTTTTGATTGCGAAACTGTGTTATGTCTTTACAGTAGGAGATATCGAATTGCTATTGACACGAAAACATTTTTTTGGCTCTCCGAATAAAATGATATAAATTATTATGACATTATAAATATATAAATATGTTTAAATTTTGATCAGAGTGAAGAGGACATCTAAAACGTATCACCTTTTGCTTACATTTTTCAATTTATTTCAAAATCTAAGGACCTAGCGGAAAATCTAACCATAGGACACGATAGAACAGAATAGATAGAAAAAAATCAAGAAAAACTGCAAAATCATATTTTGTTTCTCGTATGAAAATGAAATGCTTTGGCAAAACGCGCGGCGCAATGATGACGATTGCGTTGCCATACCACTCGGCATAACGGAATCGTTAAATGCATACAGCTGTTCCCCGATATATGACAGTAAGAGAAGAGTATTCGTCGAGAATGTAAAAAAGATTGATAATAAATTATTAATTATGGTTATGAGTTCCTAATATAAGGAAGCCTCGTTAATGTAAGTGAAAAACTACGAAAGGAATGGTATTTAATAACTTACGATATAAACTCTTGATATTTGACTGTTGTACTGAACAGAAATATGCAACATGGTGGGATTATTTAAGATATAAGAAAATTAATGGATGAAAAGAGCAAATACAGTTTCTCATTTATTATAATATTTTATATTTTACAAGAATCCATCTTCTTAAAGAATTTATATTCACGAAGAAAAGTAATCAGACTCGTGAATTTTAAGAATTAAATTATGAGCGTTTACCGCGATATCGATGAGTAATGTTTTTATACCTTTTGTATTTTCAATTTATTTATTTATAGAAAATCACACTCATTGTTAGTTTTTGATAGTAATATATTTTGCGAAATACCTTATATATAATCTATAAAAGTCATTTAGATGCAGTCTTCGGCGTATATATTGTGGTGAAGTTTCAGGTTTCTTCGCTCATACGTTTTATCTTCGTTTCCTGGTAAAATCGCGAGAAGCAGGGAGGCAAGTTAATTATCACGGTTCGCATTGATTCGTTGAAACTGCTGGAAGGCACGAAAGAGATGGGGGTGCGGACACGTCACGCGTTTAACGGTGAAATTTAAGCAGTATCATTAAACCGAGTGAAAATTTGGAAATGTAACTGGATAATTGAGATAGACGCAGCCTGACGATGACATAATTACTGTCACTGGCCGATTTACCAGGATAATTTCGTGATACGTGCTCTGACCGGAGTAATTTCATAATGGCTGGCTCTCTGAACAACGCAAACCTGAAAAATGCAGATTAACTCGACGATGATTAAAGAACGAGGCGATAATGGTTCGCTACAGATAATTTTTAATCTGTACACGTGCTGTATCATTTTATACAGGGTGCCTTAAACAGACAAATGGACAAACCTACAAGCAAAAAGAAAAAAGGATGTTATATAATATTTATCAATAAACGCTTTGTTATAGAGTTTTCTACAGATATTTTATGCATAAAAACGCAATTATTGAAACTGAGTAAAATTCTCAGGAACTGCGTACTGTTATTAATTCCATGATTCAGCGATGTCAAGCTTGCCCGATCCGAGTACAAGGACATCACTTTGAAATGAGGAATAAAAAATACTAACTGATTACTTTTTATTATATTACTATATTTTATAACTATTAACGATTCGGAATTGTTAGTGCAAGATAAAAATCATTCTATATTGGCACAATAAGACAGTTAATTTCTATGTGCTGTACTGAAAAATGCGTCGTTGCCTATTTCATGCATACGATATTTAAATATCGAGAAAAGTCTGTAACAAAGTGTTTCTTGACAAACTTCATATAACGTATCTCTTTCCTCTTGCCTGTAAGTTAAGCTCCCGCAGTTTGTCCATTTAAGTTTGCGACGCCCTTATCATCCTGTCTATTTTCCTGTGTCTTCTTTCATTTTGTAAATATACGGTCGTTATAATCAAGAGGGAAAAAAGATCAACTTTTTTTTAAATGTGATTATATAGATATTCACGCGGTGTACGCCCTAAATATCTGAGAGTAAGATTTGTCAAGTTTCGATGAATTTTTATTTATATAATAACATAATAAAGTCACATACAAAACCAACCAAAATTTCTTACATTTTATACACAATGAAGTTAATGTACATTGTAATATGTACGGTCGAAGTCCAATGAATATAACTTTCCCTTCCATTCAACAAAACTACGTTGAAATATAAAATACTATTGGCAAAGGAGAAACAAATCACAAAAGTGAGAAAGTAAAGAAGGGAAATGTAAAGCGTTCCAGAGGAATGGATTTTCGTTTCTAATTAAATATTAAAAAGCGACCGTACCAAGTTATAATATCACACATTTTATTATAAGCAGCTTTCCAATATTTTCTATCGAAGCGACGTTGTTGCTTTTAAATTATAAAAACGCAGAATATACGCTGTCACTTAATTGAAACCTTTCACAGGATTCCAACGAGCAAACTAAAAACATTGCAAAAATTATTCATCTGCTTTTTAAAGCTAATAAAGCAATGTTATAAAAAAACCATTTGCCAAGGAACATTTTCACGATAATTTAATTAATTGTAAGCCGAATTAGATCTAATTATAATTTATTTGATAAAAAATACAATTTCATTTTCTGTTAGTAAAAACAACCATTTTAATTAATGATTAATTATATTAAATAAATCACTAGAAAAATAGTAGTATTAACAAAATTTTGTTGCATATTTCTCCAAAAAAGTAGCACTCTGTAACAATCCTTATGGCACATCTAATCGATGATTTTTTAAATTCCTTTACAATTTATAATTTATTTATTTCCTATTTAAAAAAAAACAATTTCATATTTGCTCCATGTCCTGTTCGATCAAACAAAATAATACATATATAGCTAAATTTTTACCAAAATATCACTAGTTTTTGAAATATTTTTTGGGAAATAATTAAAAAACAAATAAACTCTACTAAATGCTAACAAATTCCTAAATCAGGCAAAAAACTTATATTCACAAAATACTATTCTACGTTTAATATAAGATTGATCAACATGGTTAACGAAGCTAATTATTATCTAACCATTTAATTCATAACCTAATCCAAAACTATTGAAGGAGAACACATCTCGGAAAACCTACCTACATAATACAGACATCCTCGTCATTCAATTCATTACCGTGTTCAAGAGTATTCCTATTTTCTCGGAGACAAAGACCATAGACTGCTGTCACAAGCCATCTTCTGTTCATATCACTGCATGGTTAACGAAAATCATATTCCTGGACATGGACAACGCAACAACATTATCTACCGCGTCAATTGATACTACGGACTAGAACATTGTGGCAAGCCATGAAACCAGAAAATTTTGCATGGTCGCTTGAGCCAGTTCCGCTATTTGCAATGATGACTACGGCGCCTTTGTCAGAGTCCCCACTATGACCTCCTTGTAATTATCTGCAGTGGCGTGGTCAGTAAGTTTCTTTAATCACAGAAGCTCTCTAATTCGAAAGGATTCGACTTGTTGGACCAAACAGGCTCTCCTGGACACCACAGTATCCGTGGTCGGTGTACCCAAAGTGCTAGCCGAAGGACAAAGCGAACAACTAGCCGGTGGAATAAGAGAAACAGAGGGAAACCGTAGTAAGATGAACTGGTAGACTGGATTCATCGGTAAAGAGTGAGAGGGTTTATCGGGGGTAGGAAAACCGAAGAAGATGGACAAGTTTACCAATGGTGTCGACGGCCTTTGCTCCAATGAACTGAGTTAGAGTACTAAGACACGTGTAAATGTAAAGGTATCGATGTACGTGTATGTTATGTTATGGAGGTTAAATAAACACGTGCGAATTGGTTGATACGCGTGAATGCAGTTGTGTGTTAATGTGTTCAGTTGTAAGCTCTGATTCGACAACAGCAGGCGATATTAAGTAAAATTTTCTATTGTATATATAATACAGGATATTTTAATTTTAAAATAGCATAAATCGTTTCCTTGTTGTTAATTCGTGCAAAATGAAATAATATTTACATGTATAAAAAGTTTCTTTTAATCTAACGTCAAGAAATGACATTTTGTCTTCCATCATATGTAATACAACTATATTCAAATAGACATGGAAACTATAAAACTACGATAATTATATTTTGACAGCGATGATCATATTCATATATATAGTAACTCTTATATTTATTCCTAGCCTTGATTCCTTGAATAACACTTCCATGTTTCCAAATGTGACAAAAATAGTCAAATCTAACCATTTAAGTATCTCATTTCTATGCATGAAACCTTTCTCAGACGAACGAACTTTTCGAATTTTTCATATTTTTTCGTTTTGCATCATGAAACGAATGTTCGAAGCAATTAAATATGAGATCGCTCTCCTCTCCCTACCACGACTTCCATTACAACAGTTATTTCTTACAGTCTATGTAGTATATAGGACTATAATTGGTTAATGCAAATGGTTACTTTGAATAAGAGGTTCTCACGGACATTAATTCCATTTGCTTGAAACACGATGTGCATCGATGACATCTACGCGCTACTGTTACGATGAGACTTGCAGTACCAGCAACAGTTTCTGCAACCGGAACGCCACGATTATTCGAAACATCTAACGTTAACCACTTTCTACTGACGTGGTTCTACCGTGATAATAGAACGCATTACACGCGAGAAAGATCTCAATTTCGAGAGTGTCATCCTTTGAATTAAAATCCTCACAGGATTCGTTCTGTGTGGTGAATTAGTTCCGGATGCCAGAATGAAATTGCTCGCTGAATATTCGGTTTGTTGTGAAAACGATGAGGTGAGCAATAGGAAGATTAGACTTATAAAATTAACGTTACTCTTTTATGAACATAATAGAACAAAGAGACAAACAGCTAGTATAAGAGCCACAGTTTAAAAAATTTTACGCGCGAGTAATAAATGATAGAGAACATTTGTATGAATGTACATATGTATATTTAAATAAATAGTAATGTAGCTAAGTGAGTGAATATTAACCAAAGCGATCAAAGTTTCCAATAAACGTATGTGCGAAGAACATGGATCATCATCATGATATCGCTGTGCGTTGCTGCAGCGCTAGTCCAAATACTGTAATGGTATATCCAAATGTATAATATACTGTATTGCATTGTATGTCATATATCGTATTGTATGTATATCATATAAATCTCAAATTGACTTCTGTGAAACTACGATTTGTTGAAATTAACATCCACTGTCAGGCGACAAATGAAAAGAAGAAGGAGGAGAAGTAGAAGAAGAGAAAAAAACAATTTTGCGGAATGCGTTATATTTCAATAGGAATTTATGCGATTTCGATAAGGAAGTGAAACAATGAGCATCATGACGATAAAGTTACTCGAAGTTCAACAAACAGAACAGTTACGATAACCGAAGAATTGTAGAAATTTATTATGGACCGGGAAGTTGATCTATGCTGAACTTTCTACAAGAGATGCGCGCGCATACTTTCTTCTCGAAATGGAATGTATCATTATTTATACAGTGTATAACACGTTGAAAGATTCGTTACTTTGTGCCGTAACTCTATTTAAGATACCATTCGATTCTTAAATTTCTTCACAAACAATCTTCTTTCCCGAAAGTATAAACGAATTTTCTACGCGAAACCCTTCGTATTCACCTGAGGGACTGTATAATAAGTTTATCTCTATTTTAAACGTGTTCTTTGAGAAAAGAGACGCGAAAGAACAACACGTGCCCGAGTTACTCGGAAATTTCATGACACACAGTAACCCATCTCTGTGTCTCTTCCCACCGGTTGTTCAAGTTTTCGCGAGGAGAAACTAATTAGCATTACTTAGGTGGAGCCCGAGTGGCCACACAAGGCTTAATCAAACCTCAAAGTATTCCTGAATCGTTGTACCACGGAGACGATGAGACCTAGTCCGTAGCTAAACCCTAAACTTTTTTTTCCTTTCCTCTGTTCCCTTTTACAAACGGTACCCAATTTTCTGCGTCGTTAAAAATGCTGCAGAGCTTGAAAATAAAGGATACATGCAATAATGTCAAATCGAGAATAACTGCGGTGAATGATCTTCCAGATTCTTTCAAATTATCTGTAATTCGCATATGTAGTAATGTGTACGACCGTTCGCGGAGAAACGGGATCGCGAGGAAACGCGTCAGCGAGAGGCGTAAATTCTCGCTACGATTCTAATAATCGACGCCGCGAATCAGTTTCCCCCGTTTCGATTAGGATGACAGAGGTAGTTCAAATGATTGTAACACTGAATTAACAGGGTTAATATAGGCTTCTATTTCTAACAATATTTAAACGTTACAAATGAGTTAATGATGATACGATTACTTTGTTATTATAATTCGACTCGGCTTTATGATATTTCTCGATGTATTCGTTTGACTAAGCGACCTTGATTTTATTCTTCTGAATCGATTTGAATCCTCAAATGATACTGACTGCCCTTCGATTTTTTGCCCTGCCCTGCTCGCAACCGTTCGCGCCTATGATCACGTATGCCACCTTTTTTGTGTAGATAAAATAACAGACCGAAGACGAATCGATGTTTCTAGAACTCTCCGCTTGACGACAACTATGCGCCTGTAACATCAATCCATATCAGAGACCAGGCCATACACCGCGGGCAAAATGGCAGCCAGATGTCTGCACATCCTTGGCGCGCACCCTCAATAGTCTTAAGGACCCGCCATGGGTCTTGGTATTTTCATAGTTAAGGTCCTTCAGACCAAACAAGTATCTTTTGTTTCAGGTTTCCTTTACATTTATTGTTTGCTACGGGTTGACACGGGAAAGTTAGTTTTCCTCACGTTCGGTATCTTCCGTTAGCAACTTTCTCTCGAGGGCGGCTAAAACCCTTCCTGGTCCACCAACCTTCTTATTGTCCAATCGGAAGCGGTGTCTACTGCCCTCACTTTCCTAATCAAAATTGTCATCAACAAATGCGATGGTCGCGTGTCCTTAGACACACCCACCCCTAGCTTTCCTCAGACACAGTGTCGTCGTGAGTAAAACTCACTTATTCTGTATCCTTAGAATAGTCAACATATCTTTACCGGTTTCTACCCTCAGACCAGTCGCGTATTTGATCAGTGTATACTTGTGAATATTAAGTGAAAAATAAAGTTTAATAAAGAAAAAACAAAGTTAATAGTTATGTTACGGCTCAGCTACCTTGTTCTCATCATATAACCCTCAAGTTTACGTGACACGCTCATCGCCAAATATACACATATTTCACTGGTCATGTAAGACGATCCGTCCGCGACACTGTAGTACCAAGGGAGACGGTTAGGAACACGGCCTATAGTAAGCCTCGGGGCGTAACATAATGTATAACATATGAGTATAGTATATAATTTATTCTCGGATGAAAATTTAGTTATAGTTTATTCTATTGTACAAATAATTATAATTTCTTAATTCTAGTAATTGAAATATCGGTAATTTGTTTTCTCAATTATTCTATATATCACTCGGTATATTTATTACTTTCTTTTTATAAGTAATTGTGACTTTATATGTTATGTCATAAGCTGAGTTCGTAATTAATTGCAGAAAACAATATGTTCATAATAATAACAATAACAATAATAACAACAACAATAACAACAACAACAATAATGATGATGATGATGATGATGATGATGATGACGATGATGATGTTGATGATGATGATAATGATAATAACGATAATGATGATAATGATGATAATGATGATAATGATGATAATGATGATAATGATGATAATGATGATAATGATGATAATGATGATAATAATGATAATGATGATGATAATGATAATAATAATAGTAATAATAATATTTATATTGAATTCGATAATTTGTATCGAGTTTTTCACACTGAACTTTCATGGCAATTTAAAATATTTCGTACAGTAAAATTTCACAGGTTTTCTCTGCCACCAATGATTTTTCGTTCAAATAATGGGAGTTCACGTTTAGATAAATACACAAAATCGGTAGGAATTCATTTAATTACGCACTAACTAAAATTATAGATCAATAAATGGAATTCAGATGAACGAAATTCTACTGTATTGGCACAAAATTGATGCATTTTCTGAACTCTTTAGATGATACAAATGATAAATTTACAAATTTACAAAGATACAAATTTAGATGATAAAAATTTGAATTTTGAGATATCATAAAGCTCTTTTATGCAACCAATTGTGAAATGACATCCAAACAGTGTTATCAATTTCCGGTCTCTAAATTTCATTTACGTGTGTGTGAAGATAACAAAGCTTCTAAAGCCTGTAAATATGTTGATTATGTCTCCTAAAAGAGATTAGGATAATTTTGGGCATCGTTTTAAAGTTAACTACAAATTCTGCTACATCTGTTGGCTTTATGGATTTATTGTCCCTACGTGCTCTTCTTAGAATGATGCGGATTTTAGAAAATAATTTAAGGATTTTCGAGTGTCAAGATGATAATATCGAATATTTTCCAATATATGTATGACTTTTAGAACTCGTATTATATTTAACCCAATTACTTAAGGGGATGTGTAACTATGTTGAGTTCAAATTATCGAATACCTTTGGAATTCTTTTCAGTTTGATATGTGTAGAGAATACTATGGTAAAAGGGCATTTTAATTCTAGCAAATAAAGTTCTAGTAAATTTATAACACTGAATACGAATGCGTTCTTTTATTTTAAAGAAAGATTAACTTAGAATTTGAAACGCGTTTTTCTTGGAACTTTGTTTTCCGACCTTGCATTCAATATATCTCCGAAACTCTTCGTTTAATTAATTTGAAATTTTTGCACATTATTCTGCGTCAAATTATCTACAACGTAGCGTATAATTTTCTTGATATCTTAATTCGTTGAATTTTTATAATCACTTAAAGTTGATTTTTTCAGCGAAAAATAAAATTTTATACTTAAAAACCCGCCATTTTTTATTTTCCAAAATTATAGCAAAATCTTAAAGCCACACTGGAGATAATCTATTTTTGTATAAGTTCGCATCGAAACTTTTTACATCTTACAACCTAGTCACATTTATCACTGCATACGAGCAAACAAGGTTCCGCTAAATATAGAGTCAGATAATGTTGTACCACTCTGCTATTTTGTATATTTACGTAATAAGAAGTATATGAATACAGAGTTAAGATGTTGGTTAAAGATTCCTATAAATATCTTGATCCTTTACGAAATGCTTGTGGGGAAGAAAGATATTAATTTACCCTATCTTTTTAGATCTCCAGGTTCTTATATTCTCCTTAATATAGTTCCAATCATCCGTTCGTTTCATTTTTCTTACTAAATAACGCAGGATTGATTTCCTATAAATACAATTTATTCAGCTCCGATAAATATATCGTAACGTTTTTTATGATGGTTAAGAACAAACGAATATTTAAGTAAAGAAATAGAAGTAGGAGCCTGAATAAGAACGATGCAGTCATTCAGAGTTTTAAATGAACTCGTAGCCATTAGTTTTATAAGAATATGTGAAAAGACGTGTCAAATATTGTGATGAAAATCGAAGAAAATACATACGCATAGTAGAATTATAAATAAATAGTTTACAGAATGCCTGTAAGCAAGGCCAGAATTGGAAAAATAGCGTTGAGAAAAATTAGTTTCGTGGGCGTTTTCCGTGAAGCAATTAGTTTCAAATTTTTATATAAGTATATAATTATCGAAAGTGGACTAAAAAACAAATTTTAGCGAAAAGGTATTTTATACAAGATACCTCTCTTGTAATGGATATATAAAATATTTCTATTGTATTTGAGTAAAAAAAAATGATAGTAAAAAGAAATGATTAATGATAATAAAAGAAACTTATATATAATATGTACTCAAAAGGTACATTCTGGAATTATCAAAACAAATTCATTATTATATCTTTCATTCAAATATAATTTATTGAAGCTACGAGTGTGGTCAAAGTATCCAATTCGTTCATAGACATTTTGTACATTTATTACAATGCAGTTTTGAGGATTTGAGTGATTTTATGCATAGTAGGATAAAGGCGTGTTTTCCCTATTTCATTGTGTATTTTCTCATGTACCCTTTGATTTCTTTGATACAAGTTTTATAACGTAGTCATGGTTAATTTATCAAATATAGAATTTAGCCAAACTAGTGTTGAAGGAAATGCAAAAACGAACATCGATAGCAAAAATAAGAAAGAATCGACGCGTTCGGTCATTATTATAAATGAGATTTACACTGACTGGCAGACGATCGAATATTTCAGTAGGCAAACCAATATATATCGTCGTTGTTGTGCGCGAGTCAGGGCGCATGCAAATAACAGAGATTGGCCAGTACGTGGCAAATATTTGTTTTGACTTCTCATCGGGGACGAGCTAAAAGATCCTCTCCTAAAGTCTATATACGTCGCTTTCCACGGGAATTCGCACCAGTTTTAATATCGTCCTGTATTTACACGACATTACTTGCAATATACGTACCGAGGGAGATGCGGCCTCAAGCGTTTTACAACGGGGATGTACATTTTACAATTGTACCAGCTGGAAGCTGCGTATGGTAGGAACTAGGGAACGATTTACGCTTTACGCTTTACGCTTTACGCTTTACGCTGCCAGACTACCGATACCACTTTTCAATGATGCCGTGCCGGAAATTTCACGCGCAATATTATCGCGTTTTTCTCGAAATAATAAATGCGGCGTTTTAAGCCAACGATACCCAAGGGTACATTGAGTTTTTACGCTATTCTCATTCGCCGAGAAATGGCAGGATTGCTTTGCTGCTTGTCTACAGTAGGCAACGGAGAGGGGCGCCAATTTTGCGTGTAGATACCTAGCCAATGGAAAAAATATAGTCGACTTGTAACTGCTTCGGAAACTTGACAAATAAAATGTCCCGTGACTTTCTCGAAATGAATTTGCTTAAGGACATTTTATACCTTTCTTTCCTTCAACCAACGTTGAAAACGTGTATGATAGGTAAGTTTTGTGATCACGCAATATTTTAACTTAAACCGTACAGCGAGGGGTTAAAGCGCAAGTACGTGATATATATGTGTTGCATACAAATATTTCCACGCTTACCATTCTGTTTCGGTTTGGGTCAGTTTGCACATTACTGGTTGCACAGTTTAAATTATTGTCTAACCCAGACTTTTTCCATATCAGAGAAAGAAACGTACAAAATCCTAGAAACTGCGGTTGAGAAAACACAGAAATAAGCCGAAATATATTCCAAACTTTAGCCGAAAACGCAATGAACTCAGACAGCAAACACATCAAATCACAGTCATGCTACAACTACTTACAAACATGATGAGCAAAAAATAAAAACGGACGCGCTGAAAATAACAGCCTGTAACTCTAACGGCCTACAACAAAGGGCCCTAGAAACTAAAACATTCCTGTACAACAACAATATCGACATATTACTTGTTTCAGAAACACATTTTACTTTAAAAAGTTATATGAAAATACTGCACTACACCATCTACGACACCAAACACCCCTCAGGTAAAGCACATGGAGGAACTGCAATAATAATAAAAAATGACACAAAGCATCACCTTCGCAGTAAAACAAATCAAGAACACATACAAGCAACTACAGTCACAATACAAACCAACGACAATTACTTCCAGATTTCATCAGTATATGCACCTTCGAGACACAAAATTACATCCAAAAAATGGGAAGAGTACTTTCCAAACCTTAGGTGACAAATATATAGCAGCAGGAGATTTTAATGCAAAACACACATTATGGGGTTCCAGAATTAACACGCCTAGGGGCAGAACATTAGAAAAATATATTAGAAGCAGCAACCTCAATTTACTATCTACGGGAAAACCAACGTATTGGCCGACAGACTCCAATAAAATACCTGACCTGCTGGACTTCGCAGCAATAAAAGGTCTAAACGCAAGCAAATTAAAAATAGCAACCAGCCTTGAGCTTAACTCCGACCATACTACACCAGTTATAATAGAATACACAAGCAAACCACTTCTCTATAACAAATCACAATCGATCTGCAATAAAACCACCAATTGCCAAACATTTAAAGAGCTAATTGAAAACAAAATTAACTGCAATATCCCATTG
>JACXIX010000029.1:84501-122614 GCA_014737535.1 Bombus cullumanus
GAAACAGCACATTAAATCAGTAATAGACAAAACTCAGAATACAAGGAGACAAATGTACTGGCTAACAAGCCGAAAATTCAAACTAAGTCTAGAAAACAAAGTAAAAATATACAAAACAATCATAAAACCAATATGGACATACGGAATACCACTATGGGGGACAGCAGCAATGAGCCATGTAAAGAAAATTGAAACAATTAAAGCTAAAATCCTAAGAACAATAGCAAATGCCCCATGGTACGTTAGAAACGTGGAAATTCGAAAGGACCTGGGAATACCAACGGTAAAAGAAGAAATAAGCAGGTATGCGGAGAGGTACAAAGCAAGAACAACAACACACCCGAACCGACTGGCTGTGGAAACGATCAAAGTAAGCATAGATAGAAGATTGAAAAGGAAACACCCAACGGATCTTATTAAGGACGTAGCCTAGTAAACGCGATGATAGAGCCCCACTGGGGGTAACCATCCACATGCTATATTTAATTTACAAGCTATATCATTTTACCAAATGTCCTACTGGACGAATTGTAAAATCTTAATAAATAAATTATAAAAAAAAAAATAATTTTCTGAAACCTTGTACAGAGCAAGGTACGTAACTGGAGCCACTTTAATTATTGCATAAGTAATGATATTACTGAAGTATGTTTCAAATAGAAGTTGAATGGTTTCTAAGGAGACATAATTTGACGTAATTATCTTCTTTTGCAGGAGTTGTAGATTCTTTTGTAGATTACTTTTGCTTTTTTAAATGGAACTACAATCTCTTTTTTATGTATATCAATTCTTCGGAACATTTTATGTCAAAAGGTATTCAGTTATAATATTAAAGAAATCAACAAATTGTAAGATATTATAAACTAGAAAGTGAAATATTGTATATAAAAACCAGAAATATTTATCTGAGGAATTATGAATTTTATTGACATTGTACCGTAATAATAAATTATGCAAAATATTCAAAAGGGTTGTTGCATAATAATAAATATACCAATCTCTTAAAAAGCAGACACTTCATCTTTTTTATACGAAATTGAACAAATTAACTTTTTTCATACAAATCTTCTGTTATTTTCTATGACAGATCTGTTCCTCGAAACATTTTGTCTTACAAAGCATAAAGATGCAATGTCAACAAAATCAATAATTCATAAGATATTTCTAATTTTTATATGAAGTATCTTACTTTTCAATTTAAAATATCTCGAGAGTTATTGATCTTTTTGATATTGTACCTTATTACTTATCGACGTAGAATGTTCCGAAAAGTTGATATGTGCAAAAGGATATATATTGTATTTTCATTTAAAAAGACAAACTTGATCTCTATATATCCTCTGCTCATCCTCCTTTAAAAAACGCCAAATTCTATTCCTCTGGAAACCAGCCAATTTTTATTTGATGCATGTTTCATTAAAATCATTACTTGCGCAGTAACCGAAGTGGTTTCAGTTACATGCTAAACTTTGTGTGTATATATTGTATATTACTACATACTATATACATATCTAGTCAGCTCGACTAGCGACATGGTATGTGATACTATGTACTAGGTTTTCCCAAAAGTTTCTCTCGTTTTATAAAGAAATAATAGATGCACACTTTTGTTTTATATTATTTTATTGAATTTTGTATGATCCAATACATGTATTTCAATAGAACAAAATGGATCATACCAAATTTAATAAAACAATATAAAACAAAAAATGTTGTGCATCTATTGTTTCCTTATAAGACGAAAGAAACGTTTGAGGCAACCTAATATTATAAACCCTTTTCTACTCTTGGGAAATGAATGTATTAATAGAAAATTTAAAAATATAAAATGCCCAAAATATAAGTGAGTTGCTCTACACAGTTCAGGCAGCATTAGATATATATATCTAAGCACATATTTTGTCTTGGTGCCACTCCATTTGATGATCGACGGCGCACCACGCCGTACCGCATCACGTCGTAGATATTTGTCGAAAGAACGAATAACAAAGAAACAACAAAGTGACAAACGATTATATAGTGTATTCACATCCCTCGCCGAATAAAGTTATCGCGATTACGGACTTACCTATTGAAAATAAACGCTTTAGTTTTTTAGATATACATCTCTTTTCAACCCCAGCTTACAATGTATTGCAGCAGATGTCGATTATACTCGAAATTTACGCTAAACGAAAACAGAATTGAGATTACTAGGAGTTGATAGAGAATTTTGCAGAAAAAAGGTCGTCTTAGTCTGTGTTAGTGCTTTTATCCATTAAACTTTGCAATATACATGTATATGCGTATATAATTTCCCTGAAAGTACAATCTCGATCTACAAAAAATCACACTGTATGCGATTTACACAGTTTCGGAACATAAAAATATCTGAGGCTTGATCGTGTCAGAAGCTAAGCCTGGATCGCGCTCGAGGTCTAAACGCGGTAATCGAAAACAAACCATAGAGCAAAGAAGAAATACGACGAATAGGTGAACGTTGAAAGTAAGTTGGAACAAACAGATAACAGAAAGTTGGTCGTAAAGCGTGTTTAAGTTTGTGGCTCAAGGTTTGATCTAGGATTTAATGACGTCCACGTCTTTGAAAGGATGGTCTCATTGTTTTTCACCCTTAAACCGTGAAATTTTCGCTTTACAAACTCCATGCGGCAGTTTATTGAATTATTCACTAGATAACAAGCCACCGCGGTTCGTACCACTAAGAGGGAAGACAATTACCAGGAAACAGCTCGAGATAACAACAACAACCGACAACCCAGACCCGATGGGGTCGCAGGACTTTGTCGTCGGATATGGTGCCGTGACTACTTGAACAACAAGCTTGCATAGCTGCTTCCTATTTACCCAGCATAGAGAAAGAGAAAGAGAGAGAGAGAAAGAGAAGCACCTCCTTGCACTAGCATATACTGTTATCTTTATAGTACTGCCTCTATATCGTGATCGGGAGCGACTGTTAATTAACGCGCTTCTTTCATTAAACGCAGCCGATTCCTTGCGTTTCTCATCCACCTCCCTTAGCAATTCCGAGTCCACCAATTGTTCAACCGTGTAGTCGCTCCTTTGGTCCTCCGAGTATTATAAAATTCGTTTCGATTTCATGGACAATCTTAGATCTTTTATTTCCCTTCGTAGAGAACGTCAGCTTTTGACTGTGCTCGGAAAACGAATTTCGGCTCTATTTCGGAATAGTTTCGAAGAGAAAGATTGATATTGAGAATTTGTGCCAAATGGTATCACTTTATTTTTCTATAATCGATCAGAATCGAAGAATTGAAGAAATACGAAAGACAGGGAAAAACACGAAGCGGTGTTCTTGTGTTTACGTTGTCTCTCATATATTAAAAATGACAAATTAAAGTCAAAATATCTGCTAAACTAGTAGTTTTTCGGCATACATAGATTAATACTTTCTTGTAGAGAATACAGAGACGGATCGACTAATGTATTTTAAAGAACGCGTGATTCCATTAAAAAAAAAAAAAACAAAAGTGTTCTTCGTGTCTCTTCTACGTATCCATTTGTCAAGAAATTATTAGCATATTCTGTACTCCTTTAAATCCTATAATATTATACTTGAATATGCGCATTTCTCAATGTAACAGTTCATTTTTCGGATTTAATGATAATTGATAAGTAAAATTTCTTCTGTAACTCAAATCTAACTTAATTTCATAACTAATCCCTATTGCCGTATACGTAACCCAAAGTTGACACAAATTAATACAAATGTCCCAAACGTTAAAGATATGATGCACATGTAATTTTGAATATAAATACAATATTTTTCTGAATATCTCGAAAATTAAGGCCGAGCGACGGTAACATATTTCAATGTCATCATCATCAACATAAATATTTCATTTGTATATAATTACCCCACATTTTTTTCCAAATAAAATACTTCCTCCGCACCCCTCATGTATGTATATGTATTTGTTATGTGAAACGAACAAGTTCGATTGTAGATAATGTTTACGTTGTATGTTTTTTATTCCCAACATCTTTATAACATTTGGATGTTACAATACAATTCAGAATTTTTACGACTCGATGCGGTATCTTGGTGAAATATTTGATAATTTTTCTTTGGATTTATGTTACGGTATATGTGGTCCAACATTTTGTTGCGAGTTGCGAAAACGTTGAATAGGAATGTATATTATATATTCTGCCATCATAGTATGGACTATAGAAAATTCGGTTTTCCATAAACGTAGGTCGAGCTTCGATCTCGCACAACAAAATTTTATTTTACACTGCTTTTTGCATTTACGTAATAAATTCATCTAGCATCACTCATTTATACGCATCCTACCGCCCTGTTAGTATATCTGAGAAAATTTCCATCGCAGCATAAAACGGATTTATTATATACTTTCCATTATTTTCTCACTAAAATACCTCCAGAATATTCCATTTTTCCAAATAACAAGAAGTATTTGTATGATCATTAATATTTTGTTCCTCTTTTTCTCTCTTCTTCACAAGAAACTAGCTTATTTTAGTTTAGTATTTTTTAGTTTAGAAGATTACTTTAACTCACTTTTTTATCGCGTTGATTAGGCTTCGATATATTGTGCATAATATCTATTGTTACGTATGTTTTCCATCTGCTTGTTGTTAACCGTTATTCCTTCTGAACTTTCCATTTTTATTATTTAGATATTTTTCCAGTGTCTCCACATGTAACTGCCCGATCACCAATATTAAATTTCCTACCTGTCAACAAATTCCATAATATTTTGAATAAATATTTTAAACAAATTTTTGATTGGCAGTTAAAATATATGACATTTCAACATGTAGTATTATATACATATGTAAGAACTTTTTGTCAAGCAAAGTATGGAAATCTTTATAGATATAAATAACGATCAAAGCAATGTGATAACGGTATATTTATTTCGGTACTATTTTGTTTAATAATCGCATCATGCTTCTTTTATTCCCTTTCTATTCAGATCGAATTATGAGTATCAAATTATTCATTCGCAAGCGTTATCCTCACGGAATGGTTGCATTGAAAATGTAGGCCAGGCCCGGGCCATGCTGAGACATGTTTCGAGGTGCAGAAATATCGCATAACTCAGGATTACTTTCCTCAACGCACAAACCAGACGAGGAATCGTCTTATCGCCGAGTCTGTGCTGGCTTTTACTCGCTAGGGAAGACGTTAAATTCAGCCAGCCAGTCAAATTTACGGCGCTTTATCACTGCAGCAGACTTTTTTTCGTATAAATCACGTCGCTGCAAAAAATGTTTGAAGATTAAAAATAAAACGTTCACGTATTTGTTTGGTTCTCGATCTGCGCTTTTGCGAATGAGTTTTTGTTTATATCGGGCATAACGCAAGTTTCGTGCATAATTTTTCGCCGTATTGAGAAACGAAATACAAAACATTTATTTATTAATCAATCATGCAGAAACGATTTATCTCATTTTTCATTAATAATTGCTATTCGCTAACAAACATGAAAATTTCAAGTCCGATATAAAATATTGAGAATATAAATATATATAAATATATATAAATTTTGGATATGTTGTAGAAATTAACATTTTGAACAACTTTTTCCTATACATATGACCAACGGTCTCACATGGTTTCCGGGGTACTCACGCTTACGACGATCGTATTAAGACTCGATATTAAGACCCGATGCAGACGAGCGATTTGGGGCAAATCGCCGCAACGATAGCGGATTGGGCGAACAAGGAAATACATATGTGTTTATTTTTCTTTTGTGAGACAAAGGAACATTGTTTCTCTGTTTTTTCAGCGGCAGGGCAACGGTGCGATACGATAAAATGTCGCTCGTCTGTACCGTGTCTAAACGACGCCTAGACTTAATCTAAATCAAATTCTAATCTTTATATAAGCTATAAACATATATCATGGCCGCCGGGATGACCAGCAAACAATACCGACGCATATTCTATCACAGTTTCCTGCAAATATCTTGAGAACTAAACGAGATCGCCGGTTCTATGTATAGGGAAAAGTTGCTCAAAATATCGATTTCTACCCATATGTAAAAATCATTCAAACCGGCGAGGACGTAACATAAGTTCACCAAATAGTAGATTCAATTCTTATGAATTATCTATTGTTCCGGATTTTAATTTCCGGTACCTAATTTAGACAAACATAATATGTTTCACTTTCGAGGATTACTGAATATTTCTATATATAAGCGTATAACCTTACTCAAGTTCTTCCAATTTATAGAGTTATGTTTATGAAATACTATTTCCATAGAATTGTACACGTATATATGTTTATGCCCTAATAATACTTTCACAACATAATTTTTGTTTAAAGATGAGGATGTTAAGAAATGTTAAGTTGGTATGATCGCTAGTTACTACAAGCTAAGTTGGTACCATTTCTAGCGACGTTCTTTTGTCTTAGAAGTCGACCACGTGTTAATTGACTGAGTGTATCCTGTGTGTTAAGACGTGTTGTACGAGGCGGAGAAATATATTAAGTATAAATTGAATCTGTGTAAATCGATTAATTATCAACCCCAAACCTACATTAATTAACAGAGGATAATATTTATGCGATATTTCTTGTATACCAAAAGATACTTATACTTCAAGAATATAAATAAGAATATATGTAGTAATCACTAGATCCCGGCGAGCCCCCAAGAATGTAGTGATCAAAAATATTTATTCTAGAGCAAGGACAAGAAAGGATGGTCTATTTGAATTTAAGCTTAGTTTAATTCGTACAAACAATACTCAAAACAGAAACTGACTACAATATTGTCGTACGTCTTACTGCGCGTCTTAAGGGTACGTCTTACCCTAACACTGGACTTTCAACCTTTCGACTCGCTCTCTGTTCAAGAACTAACTCTCAATTCACACACTCTGCTCTCGCATCCCTTTTTGTCTTTTCTTAGACCCTCCACGCATGTGTTACGCAACCGCTCGTGGCCAGGGTCGTAGGCCGTTTCTACGAAACTATTCACTTGAAGGACCGACGACAAATTGATGGGCCCAACGGCGCCTCGGCTCTCGCGACATTGTTCATAGTTTACTCGCTTAACTTTACAGCTTATACTATCCTGAAAAACTCGAACTTAAATGTACAATAGACCGAGCGTATACCCCCCTTTTCCCGATACTACATATATGTAAAAGAGTAAATTCCATATATGCTATGTATGAAATATTCGTATGAAATCTTGCCTTTTCTCGTATATACATTAAATTCTATATATCTAACCTACTATCATCGGTACATATGTATACAACGATTTGTATAATTAATTTTAATTCTATTTTATTTTAATTTAATCTGCAATTAAAATAAAACAAAATTATCACTAGAATTATTTCTTGATATTTCAAACGTCTATAAATTATAAATTCATTCAAACATGTATAAATTCATCGTTTATTGGTGAAACGTTGATTTTATCTTTTATCATGAAGAGCCACGTTCACTTGCATTACATAACCGAACGTCGGATAAGTTCCTTTTTACATGAAATATTCGCTTGATAATTATAGTCACGTCCTACTGTCCTTGCTTCCCGTATCGTTGGAGTTAATCAAATTCAGAAATGGAAAAGGACTTTCCTAAGTGTCAAACGAGGAGCGAATAATACAAAATGAACAACAGTCCCTTACTGTCATTTACCGTCCGTCAATCCTACCATTACGTTCATCTGTGACCAGTTCAACATGAAAAGGGAAATACACGTTTATTCGTTAAAGAAGAGGATAATACGTATCCTTATCCTACGTATTCTATGTATATTACTGATTAATTTGGTGCAGTTTAAAATGTCGTAGTATATGTCGGTCGTCTATATACTACATTTTTTCTTAGACTCCATTCCGATCTTTTACTATTTCATTTGTACAAGCAACAACGAATAATTGTGAAACGATCAACTCGTTTTCCGATTTATTATATAACATAGATGATATAAACCAGGTATATGATTATCGCAAGAAAAAGTGACAAGTCCACTTTTGTTAAATGTTCTGATTTGTATATTACTTGCTAGCTAAACTAACATATTAAATATAACATAAAATATGACAAATTCGTGTTATTATACTGTTTGTGGGTATTATAATGTGTAAATACATACAAATATTCATAAACTAGATAATGAGTTCATCAAATTTTAAGTAGAAATTGTGTAATTATTTAATTAGTTTTAACAATTATAATAGTTGTATATATTTAATTATGAAAGGGAAATCTTAAAGTAGCAATTTAATTGCGAATAAAAATAATCAACATAATTGTACTTGAAACTGCTGTAATAATAGTTAGTGGGAGGATAAGATTATCGGTACTCCTTTAATAAAACACTCTTCTTCTTATCAAATTTGCCTGAAGGATGTGAATTAGTAATGAGCCTGCACAGTCAATCTCCTTTCAAATTATCGTCGGAATATCTTTGAAATAGATGTGACTTTTTGACAGATTAATCAAAGTTGGAACAAGAGCAAGGCATTTGCGTATCTGCTGTTCGACCAACACATGAACAAACCGATTTTACATCGGAGATGGAATTCAGAGTAAATGGGATTGAATTTCCAAATGAGAATTCTTCTGGTATTTATCCCAAATTATACGCCGAAAATGATAATTTTCTACGTCTACCAAAAATCTACACGTTTCATTCACGTTAAATTTGTATTGATTATCAAATGGATTAACTAATACATAATATGTAACAAAATGTATTTAAACAATTTTCTTTCAAGTAATAATTTAGATTTTGAAATTTCATTACAGGTAAGTAGAAAGTTTAAAAGATTGATATGAAACAGTTAAAGAAATATAATAGTAAAATTGTAATAGCAATAAGTACCAGAATAACGAACTTTTATTTTGAATGCTCTTTCGTATTATTAATAAATCAATTTCAATGCTATCAAACTCTTTTAATGGATTATAATGTCGATATTAGTTTCAATAATACAGTTAATGTAATTTTTAGAAAAATAAAAGTAGCTGTTTGCCGAAGTATTTCATTTCTCTGATAAACAACTCGTTTGACTCTTGACATTACAAACATTATGGATAGATCAGAGATAAAATAACGACTATAAACTAATAATTATGCTCTGATTATCAAATATTGATTTCTCGTAAATGTATAATTGGACGCTGATTATTCAAATAAGCACGATAGTAATAATTTTCAATAGCTTTTGGTCTCATTTATTCAGATAAAATTATTATTTCCCATTTCCATATTTTTAGATGCATGTATTTAAGTAGTGAACAATGAAAAAATTGGAGTTCATAAATTCTTATGGAGGTTAAATTCCTATTAAGACAAAGTAAAATATTTCTCCTAGAACAATTAATCTATGAATAATGTTAAACCATTCCGTTAAGTAATATAATTTAATTCGATCACTAATTAAATTCCAACTTGTGTCTCCGGAATTCGCTTGAAGTGCTTCGCACGTAGGTAACGGAGTAATAGCCAATTAGTGTTTTTGAACTATTGCATTTTTGCATATGTACTATTTTGATTATTGCATATTTGCATATATAATAATATGCATGTTATTGCACATTATTGCACGTGTTGATAGTCGTCACTTTTCCGTGCGCGCCTTCTTCTGGTGAAACGATATCTAAACTGACGCGAAGCGTTGTGTATTTTTCAGAAAAGAAAGCGGGTTTTCCTCCAGTACCGTTACATGACATCTTATTAAATTACTTTTTGGAAATACCAAATTTGTATCACGCTTTCATCGATTGCGAATATGAAACAAACTAAAATTTCAAAAATCTACCTATGCTGTTTATTAATTCTCCTTTGAATTTAAATATTCTAACTGAAAAATAGCCTTTCCTCGTCATTTGTGCTATAAGCTTTATTGTGTTCATGTGTTTCCGCCTTCTGAGTGAATAGATTTCGAAGTTCGTTGCTTCCAAAAGTATCCAACACTGCCGATGAACAGAAGTTTACTTTTCACGCTGAACACGCTAATAAGAAGCAACAGAATTTTCAAATTTCACCATATAAATTGTAAAATAAGTGACGAAAAAAATCCATAATGAAATAAAATTTCTTTCTTTTTCAATCTTCTCTCTCTTCTCCTTCTTCTTCTTCTTTAGTTGCCTAATAGTTTTAACGTAAGCACGACGAAACGTACGTCAAATGGACGCGCCCGCCAACTCAGCATATTTTATTAGAAACAAATATTCATGTCACATACCCGGTGCCGGCTGGTGCCAAGTGTTTGACTGCTACGCCACGTTGCACGTGCGTGAAAGACCCGGCATATCTTTCGGCCGTGTTTCAGAGAAGTTTAAAATAATATTGAACGAATTTTTCCTTCCACGTCGTGAAACCTCCTTACGCCTTTCCATTTCATACATAATGCGTAACCGGATGTTCTTCCCCTCCTCCAGATAAAATTTCTCAATAGGCCTATTAAATAACATTCAATTTCCGAATCTTACAGTATCTATGCGTATCGAACTGCGGATATTTTTGTTTGAACCTCTTCTCTGGAATCAATTTCATGCACATCGGAACATATCGTTTCAAATTGCACAATCACAGTTTCCTTGCTTCACTGTTGTACTTTGATTTTACACTCGAACTTTGATTTTCCTTTTATTTGCTTTTCCTTTCTTCTAGTACCCGAAACATTTTATCTCAAACCGATTTTCTATAAAAATTTACTTTTCTCGAATAAATAGCTGTGTCACTCCTCTAGCCACGTAACAATAGGTCGTATGATTGTAAAAATGTGGATGTCAAGTGCAGTGCATTTCTGTTTATAATTTTATATTAATTAATTTCTAGTTTAAATCTGTGATTTCTTTAGTTCTTGAAATTAATCTACAAACATCTATCCCTACAAACATCTTTAAAAACCAATGGAATTGCTGGCAGGACTTTCTGAGATGTGAAGTCCTCTTGATTTCTAGAAAAATTTCTTGGTTAAGAACTGTTTTATTTGTACGAAGAACACGAAGGAAATTCGAAGATCCAATAATTTCCAAGTTTATAAGAAGCAAATAAGTAAAATGTTTCAGATGAAGTTGCAGAAAAGCTACCTTTTCTCAAATTTCGTCGATTTTGAATTATGGTATAAAAATCAACATTATTGAACAACTTTTTCTCCTTAGACATGTGACCGGCGATCGGCTTTAGTATCTGAGATAGCCACAAAATACTGTCGGTATTACTACAGTGAATTCTGCCCATAATTGTACGTCCGTGGTAGCGTATGTCGCCAGTGTAATACTACCGGCTACCAAACTGACGCATACGCTGCCATGGACGCACATTTGTAAGCAGAATTCATTATAGTGGAATTGACAATTTTTTGCAAATATCTTGGAAACTAAGTTCGATCGCCAGTTATATGCATAGGAAAAAGTCGATCAAAATATTAAGCTTTATAACGTATTTGAAAATTATTGAAATCGGAGTGGAGCTAACTTTTCTGCAGTTTTGCCATATTTAATTTATTCAGTAGTTTAATTTATTAGTAGATTAACAAAAAAAAAAAAGAAAAACACTTAAGAAATTTTCTATTAATCTAAGAAACAAATAACTCTTTCATATTAAAAATTTCATTTTGGATTCGAATACAATGTATTATACCAATGTAAAACATTCTTGGAAATATGCAGGATGTTTCATGTTGAAATTTGTTCCGGATCAATAGATTGCTTCAATTTAAATCGCTTCGGGTTATAAAGGAGAATAACATTGGCAGAGAATTAATTTCGTTTCGTTTTATTTAAAAGTGTCACTTCCGTGGTAGTATTTGTGTCCTCAGAGTTTAGTTTCCGCTTTCTGTGAACGTCCACGAAATTTTCCTCACCTCCAAAGATTCGTGTTGCTTGTCTTGCTTTGCTTTACGAGCACGTATTTCACATGTGTATCCGATATCAAATTGCTGGACTGTATCGATCTATCGGCAGACGCATACCAAACAGAATGTAAAACCCAGAAAACGCGTATAAAAATATTTCATTAAATTCAAATGAAAACGATATCTATCATTTTTCTCTGTTACTTCAAGAAGTACATTCCTTTTCTCGATAAATATCTCTGTGGAATAAATGTAACATGGAATATAAAATTGATACGTACCTTACGCATATTTTTTTCCATTTGATTTCGTTTCGCTTCATTTCTGATACATATGAATAAACCTGATCAGCTGTTACGATTTTATTTTTCTGTTTTATTTTTACTTGTTCTATTCTCTGCCGTTCACCAATCTCACACCGCATTGACATACACTTAATGTTTACATATATATGTAAGCAAAAGCTAAAAGAATAAAATTACTATTACGCATCTGAAATTTCTAAATGCATTCTCAGTTGTTCGTTACTCACCATCAAAGAAGAGGCATCGGACATTCTCTCGGTGTTCGGTTATATCTCATTACTCTAATACTGGTATCAACAGATTGGTAAAATACAGCACAGAAATTCCTTTCTGTTTCAAAGGAATAGATTTAAATTGCACATCAATTTTTTAGATGAGACTATAGAGAAATTACTTCTTCTCTAGTTTCAATGATTTTTGGATGTTTTGTGGAAATCAACATTTTGAACAACTGTTTCCTATACATGTAATACTCGATCGGTCGTGGTTTCTATAATTCACTACAGTGAATTTTGCCTGTAGTTGTGTGTTCGTGACAGCACACACGTTAGTATTGGTTGTCGATTACCTATTTTTTGTTTATGGTATGTACGACAACAATGGGGGTTGTGCGTGCTTAAAGCTCCGTACACAACTGCATATGCGAGGCTGTAAGACTGTCCATTATAACTCAATTAAAAATGAATATCATCAATGTATTGGGTTTGGATTTCAATTGGGTTTTTTAATCCGCGGGACAGCTGTCAGCGCTCTCGTAAGATAGTAACAAATTAATTAGAAAAATGCTAGGCAGCTGAATAATTAATGTTATTTCATCAAATAGGAGAATTGTTATTGTTTCATACAAGCGTTGTTGGTCGCCTCCGCTGGATTGAAAGGACCTAACTCCCAATACTATCGTTGATGATATTCATTTTTAATTGAATTATAACAGGTATTTATTACAATCTCGCATTTGCAGTTGTGTACGGAACTTTATCTAATCTCACCCTACTTTCGTTTGTATACGTAAACAGAAGCTGTTACAAACGCTGCCACAAATGCATAATTATAAGCAAAATTCACTGTAGTGGTATCCATAGTTTGTTGCAAATATCTCGAAAGCTATGGCCGACCGATTCATATCAGTTACATGTACATGTAAAAGAAAAAGATTGTTCAAAATGTTAAGTTTACAACATATTCAAAAGTCTAAATCGGAAAGAAAGTAACTTTTCTACAATTTCGCAATTTTTTATAATCACAGATATCCTAACCGGATGTGTAACATAAAATAAATAGATAAACAAAATAAACAATTTAGTTGACATTAAACATTGTCACAATGCAAAAGGCACACGTATTTATCTTGTAAATTAGACAAGAAACAAACGATTAGCAGGGAGAGATAGTATCCCGAAATGGAAAAATTGGTTTTTCTCCATGTTCCTCCATGATTTTCTTCAGTTTTGTTTAGTGAATTTCTGTTATTCTTAGTTTTATTACTATCCTACTTACTATTCTGCTACTATTCTCTTCTATTACTAATATTCTATATTATCTATTTTGGCAAAATATTGTTTAGTATTACGAGAGGCCTATATCTTACGCAATTACAACCGGAAGGAGTTAATACATTACAGTTTCTTTTACTAGGTAAATCATAGTACAATTACGAACATATTCCTCCGAATAAATGTAATGTTGAAAGATATTATTGCCAATTATTTTCAACGTATGATATAAAGATCTACAAAATAGCAATTAAATTTTTTAATTTCATCCATTTGTTACAAAATTATAATCGAAGTTAACAATTACCAATTTTTCGCTCTGTTCACTTCATACTTCAACTGCTTTTTTACAATTTTCCTATCATATTGCCGGTAAAAAATTGTGCTTTTATAATTCCTTGGAATCCTAGAATGATGTCCTATAAATATTTTTGGTGCCTGAGCTGCACAAAAATTGATCACCTTCTACTATCCTTCTTTCCCTTACATTCAATATCATGGAACTAAATTCAAATTACGATTGTATCGATAGTTACTGAAACTAATGACATTTTGAAAAAAATCAAATGTAAAATAGTAAAATGTAAAAAATAAAATTACGACTAGCAGTCGTAACGTAATTGTAACCTAATTAGATGAATACAGCAAGAAGTCAAAAGGAAAGAGGCAACGAAATAATCTATATCGTACAGCTTCATATGGAACATACGAAGTATGTCTCTATCTTTATTTCTTCCTGATACTGACTACAATATATGTATTCACAAATATTTACAGGATTCCGTTGCATCATTCTACATCTTTTATACAGAGTTCTGCATTCGTCGATAATTTTTGCCAACTTCCTGGAGAGAAGTCGACCATTACGACACGAGTGGGTATATAAAATTATCGTACACACCTAATATACATACATTGCATTGTCAAACTAATAGGAAACCGTACGCTTGCTTGTTCCATTTATACAACCAATTATGTATCTCTCGTTTTTTTTTTTCGCTGACAAATTAAAGGATCAGTTATAATTATACGGCCATTATACCTAACAAATGTCATTAATCGAGCATTATTCACGAAATAAATGTTACAATATAAAGTAATTGAATCTTCATTATCATACCCTATGAAAATTGCGATTGACTTAATTGTTATGTCCGATAAACAGATATCGAGTATAGATGGATACACATCCGAATATTACGTTCATTCTCAGTCAACGGATAGCAAAATACTTGTAATTTCATACTTGTAATTTCATACCGTCTCATACTATACTCCCCGGATTATCGAAATCCTATCAATTTATTTTTCTTTACCGACAAAAATTTTGTTTGCGATCTCTGCAATGTTCGCCATTCGTGTCATTTAATCATTACATACGTAATTTCATTGCATCCCATTTCACAAGCGAAACACGAAACAAAGAAAAGTAAATACATACCCTCACTTGCTTCGCGTGTACTTACATACGTATATAAAATTATGCATTTTGTTGAAAAAGGAACTGGAACAAACTGGAGGAAAGAACTCGAACAATATTTAAATACCTCTTTCACTGGGAAGTGTACATAACTATATCACGAATGTTTGAACACTGAAGATGTTTTTGCTATCGATGATTTACATTAACTTTATTTCTTTCCTTAAATACGTTCGTTCGCTGCATTTATCGTCATATTCGTTATATAGAAAAATGTTAATACATGGAAGCCATGGATTTGCAACGTTCGTCGCGTCGCATCAAATATTCTCTTTCCTTTTAGCAACAAGTTTCGAAACAACAACCAAAGAAAAATAAGAAAAATTAAACAGAGATAAGAGACAGAAACCTATGTGTTAACATTAACCTTACCAGGGCCGGTCAAATGACCGGTTTCAAAATTTAATTTAAAATTGTACATTCATTGTTATTTCTTTCCTTCATCCAACTTTATGTAAATTCTTATATTAACAAAAATTGAAAAATTGGTTAATCAGCTAATATAGGAACTTACATAAAGTTAGACGAACAAAAGAAGTAACAATGAATGTACAATTTTTAATTAAATTTTGAAGTCGGTCATTTGACCGGGCCTGGTAAAGTTAGTATTAACCAACGAGACACTTGCACAAGTTACTGTACAATTCTAGTCGCGCAAAAATTCGCTTCAGACTTCGTAGTCATAAAATGACTCCTCTCTCTCTCTCTCTCTCTCTCTCTCTTTCTTCTTCGTGAAGATTTTTCCTTATGCGAAAAAAATAAGGACAAATTCCGCGGCAGACAACGGGGCCTATTGCAATTAACTTTATAGACCTCTCTAATATGCGTAAGTACGAATTCGCTGTCGTGCCTATAGATAATCCAATAACTGATCAATTAAATATTTCGAAGGAATGGAGAAAATAATAATCAATATAAAAAATTATCAATTGACTGCGATAATCTACATACGACAGATTGTTGTCTAGTGTTATAATCGGAAAAACGTTTTAAAACGCCAGCTTTCAGAGATCATCTAGAGTTGAGGATGATGTATAAATAATCCTCCTTGACACGGGTTAGACATTACAGATGCCAAGGACGATTCAAAGATCCGGCTCGTGTACTTGTGCGTATGTATATGTTACAAGCAAAGATTATTCCAGTATATATCATACAAAAAGGCTTTCTCCCGGTATGTAGTCGGAGAATCGGATAAGCCCACTTTATGTCAAATTTCGCAAGATTTATCACCATACCATGGTTATCAACATTTTTTTAAATTATAATACTTGTTAATGTCTTTGGAAAACAAATTTCCTTACATTCTTTTAGGTTTGTAAGTCTTTGAAGGCGCTAATAGTAAAAAATTTCATTGATTCGATGTATGTATTATGAATTCAAATTATTATTATTATTATTATTATTTCATTGTTGTAATTTACATTATTTTGCATATACGAATAAATCAAGCTGATTAAGAACCATCGCGCGAAGGTACATACAAATTATATTTTGCATTAAAAGTACCAATTCTAGAACCCATGTTGATTAAACATTTTTTGTTTTTCTTGATGAATACTTGAATCACTTAAACTTCTTGGACTCTTCTTAGACCCTTAGACTCTCAAACTTCTTAGACTTCTTAGACTTACAGACAGTAAAACTAATAGTTTGAATAAAAGTGAAATTCGATTAAAGAATAAAACTCGTTTGAACAGAGGCTACTGGGTAATCGATGTCGGTTAGTCCTTATCGACGAAGAAACTCGGATACTGGATCCTCTGATTGTTCGTATTATTTTTGCCTATAACATACATTCTGTTGCTCGTTTGTTTGTTCGCATACAAACTGCAGAACTACAACGACTTCTATAAATTATATGTACATTCATCTAAGTAGAATTTTATATAATATAAATTATTCCTCACATGTGCAACAAAAACTTATTCTTTACCATTTTCTGTTTCTTTACAAAATTCCTTGTTATCGTTTTACTTTTAGTTTAATCATGCAAAATTCACTTACGCGTGGATATTGTCTTCTTTTACAAGAGAATTCAAAAGTAGAGACAGAGCGCGAATGGTCATACATGAAAATCACTCGATGATCACCTAGAGATACTTACAAGTGTTGCTTCGATATGCTACGAGACATTCTTAAAAATAAATACTTACATACGTTCGATCTTTCTTTGTAGACGCTTATAATTACAGAAAAATAAGTCTTCTACGTCTGTAATTGTCGAAGGAAAGATATGTTTAGGAAAGATATGTTGGAGTTAAAGCGTGAGTATAGTTAAAGTGTACGCTCATTGGTAAACGTATGCATTTATTATTTGCATGTAGCGGAGAAACACATGAGAAAACATATGTTTTACATATAGATAGGATGGTTATACTCGCTTTTAGCGCACTGTGTCATGATAAAAAATGCAACACCATGATGAAAGCGAATATTTTTTGCAGATACATACGATAAATACACGTTTTAAGACGTGTAAGATAAGTAACTAAGATAACTAAAATAACTAAATAACTAACATAAGATAAATAACTTTTTAATCATTTTTTTGGTATATGATCCAAGTATCATTTTATTTTAATTAATTGTAACATGTTGTTAGAAAATGTAATACATTGTGTATATTGGTTGATGAATTATCGAGCATGTTCGTTGCTCGAGGAAATTTGATTAGTGCATACGTCCACTGTGCATCTTACGCTTTAACTATGTGTGTGTATATAAACATAGGAAAGTATAGATGAACGTTGAAAGTGACAATCCTAATTTCAATATCTAAATAGCAGTATTGTTGATTTGATTTTTTTGCTTTATTCGAATCATTGGTCGACAGGCGCGAGCGACATGCCAACCAAAGTGGCAAGCTACGAAAATTCCATTCAAGATTATTGTCCTAGGACGGTAAGGGTGAAGAATGTATTGTAATTGTCTCCCTGGTCGATAATAGGCATTTATCTTGGTTAATATCGTATTGGACTTCCGTAAACTATTTTGAAGTTATTTACAATTAGGAAATATCGGAGAGGTAGAAATTGAATTTGAAAACATTGAGAAGCTCTTAAAAACACACTATTAAGTAAATGTTGAGAAATTGGTTTAAGTAACTAAATAATTAAAATTCTGCGCAGAAATCTCAAGAAATAATTAAACCGTTGCTCTTTGACGTACTTTTTAATTATAACATTTATTAGGCATAAAAGGTTTGTACCTTATTTTGTACATAATTCCACGTTTCAATTTATTCTACTTTTACTAATTGTAATAAAAACGAAGATAGACGATATTTGAAAGGTACGTGTAAAACGTAAGTCTTCTTAAATCGAGTGGCAAACAAATCATTCACTCTGGGCGAGCACAGACACTGTATTTAGAAACTCTACCTAGAAATATTGTCCTCGATAACAAAAAATCGTCTAAAGAAACGTGAACATAACGTCAAGCTTTGAAATATTACGAGCTTCATGTTAATTTCGAGTTTCGAATGAAAAGAAATTTTTTTCACGATATACATTTACTAAGAAATATTCACAATTATTTCGTACCGATGTACAAGCTTTCTCCTTAAGCTTTTAATGTCAGAAAACTTAAAAAGCGAAATTTCATGAATTTCTTTTTCGCGCTATTACGTTCGATTCAGTAAATCTATCGAATAGAAACCAAACTTCATTTCACTTGATTGACTATTAGTTTTTAACGAAAGTAACCGGAAATTCTGATTTTTCGCAAAAACAAATTTCAACTATTTCATATACTTAACGCAAATTAAAGTCCAAAGCAAATTTCTAGATGACAAAGCAGGGCGCCGCACCGTGCGCCGTCTTCAGTATTTGCTAAGTGAGTAGATAACGACTTGAGGCAAATTTTATAGAGCTTTAAAGACCATCGACCTACCTGTCTGAAAATCTACGAAACCCGCTTTGGGAAGAAAAGATTTGCACTAGGATAACCACGAACATCCTTGGACACAGGCGGAAGAAAATAAATTGTTAATCGAACGAAAGTAATCGAGAAGATAGAATCCTCTAGGATTACTGGGATCAACGTCGATGATTTTCAGCGGGCTGTGATATCCTGTTGACGACGTGCAATGGTGTACAGGTTCGTTCGATGGGCCATATTTCACAAGGCCATTATGCCGGCGCGGGGGTAATAATACCGCACAATTACCGTGGATCTCGAGTTCTCGAAAGAAAGGAAATAAAATCAGCATAAAGTGAGCCACCAAATGGTGCCGGCAGACCTTTAATGAAAGTACCAGTGGCGGAGGAGAAGGAAAGGCATAAGGAATAGCGGCGCGAAAACCGGGGTAAAGAAGAAGGGGTCGGCCCTTAAATTAATTCGCGATGAATTACGTCCGCGCCAGCTGTTCGGACAGTTGTGTTTATTTATGAAGGAACTAAGATCTTCTTCGCATAGTCCTTAAAGCCGGATTCCGCCCATATAATTCCCTCCGATGACCGAATTCTTTCTCTTCCTTTTAGTCGACACGCCGCGCCACGTTAGCTTTCTTAATGACTGAACTCATAAACTTGGGGAATTGTTGGACAGTCTGCAGGGAAATGTATCGTGCAAAAGAACATAGGATAAGGAACTTCCCATTAATGTTACGTTAACATAGAATAGTTTAGAAATGATAATATTTAGAAGATATACCTAGGTGGATTTTTCGAAAATACAGTACCGGTTAACAATTTTGAATCACTTTGTTTTGAATCATTTAATCGTAAAATTTACATGCGTGATATTATACCATTATTACGGAAGAACAATGAACAATGAGTAATGAAAAATATGTTTCATTACCATTGAAAACAAAGCAAATGTTAAAATATTTTGCCTACTTTCGAGTTGTATCAGTCATAAATCCAGTAAATATGGTGCGTGTTAACGAGAACAATTCAATTTTACAAATCGTGTCATTACTTTTCCAAAACGCGATATTGCAACGATATAAATTATAAAACAAATCAATTATTAAACAAAACAGAATAACAAGTAAATTGCGAAAAAATAGCGTTTAAGGAATCAAAAGGGATTATCATGTAAATTTTTAGTCTCATGTGGTGGCTCAGTAAGTTGAAAGTCGTCTCTAACGATATCATGATACTGATTGTGAAATCCTTTTTGCGTACCATCATTTTCTCCTTTATACGACAATTCATTTCATCTATCTTCAACTTCAAGAAGTAACAGTTTAGTAATATATTTATTTATAATTTAATATAGCATTCTTCTTAGAAATTACATTTATAACTACAACAACAACAAATAAACAAACGACAAATTATCACTTTTTATAAAATAACACAAAGAAATCAAACAATGTATGACATATAATACTTGTAACACGAAAAAAGAGTCAATGAACGTACCAATAATTTCTGAGTTTCTCAGTCTCAGCCCATAGTTATCATCCTAACTGTTAAATGGTAAAAAAAGGAAAATTTTTTAGCGCGATATCATGCAAATACATATGCATATTATAATATTAGGAAGCAAAGCGTGTATCATTGCATCTTTTCAATCATGTTCAAATTGTTGTGCAAAAGTGTTCTTAGCCTACTTCTAATCCCTGGTAACGTTTCGATGTTAGCCATGAACCATTTGATTTGAGGACTTGGGAACTTCTTTAAATCTTCAAGACGTTACCTTCAAAAGAAAAAAAAAACGCTTAAACGTTCTAAAAAAATAAATCACTCTAGCGATAGAAATAGCACAGTAGAGAAGTACCTACGCAGCCTCTCGGCGAAGAAATGATAGCAGCAGTCGCTAATTTAGTCGTTCTCGAGGTTCGAGTACCGAAAAATCTGGAGGACATTCATCTATTTAGTAACTGTCGTGTCAGAAGCGTCCGATGACGCGAAGTCATAATCAGACTGGTCACGCTTTAATCCCCGATTACACGATTTTCAGCTAGCTGTACAAGTTCTCTTCCTTCCTACTCTCATTCTTCTTCCTGCTGTTACGAAGGGATTAAACCGAACATTACGCGTCCATAAATAACAATTAACGGGAAGAAACACAAAAGAAAACGCTATCAATGGTCGAAAATATGTACAAAAATATCACGAATATCTTCCTTTTTCACGCTCATTTACCGTTGCCACCTGTTTCTATTCAACCAAAATACTTCAGAAAAAGCAGGATTCGCACATTTGCAGAAAACACAACACACTCGCTATGTCTCTTCATCTAGAGTTTAGAAGGAATGAACAAACAAACGGAATCCTCGATGAGGGATCGTGCGATCTGTATAAATATAGAAGAGGATTACCACTAAGTTGTCGTCTGCGAACTTTTTTATTAGAAATATGCGAAAGCATATATACATTGTTAGAAGGAGAGAAATTATTGTTCAAAGGTATTATTTTGTAAATGGATCTACGTTATATTTTAGATAACAAAGTTCAGAAAGCCTTCGTTTCCAAGCGAATCGAGGCAACGCAAATGAAAATTTTCATTTTAACTTGCACATACTCATACCTTTCCATTCATCTTTTCGATATGAAAGTTTACGATACGATTAAACAGTGAACTGGTTCCGAACCGATTCTATTGACTTGCGATTAATACATTTACAAAGTTTATGGCAGATGAAAGAACTCGAGTTTAGTTCGAAAAATAAAAAAAAAAAAGAAAATAAAAGATTATTGTAAGTATTGATAGAAAAATCAATTAATTACGAAAAAGTAAATGTTTGGTTTTTACCAAATGCGATTACATGAGAAGACAAATGTACAACACTACCTAATCGTAACTATTCACATAAATGCTGCACTACCTAAAATAATATCATTATCCAGTGTATCATATTCCGAAAAGATGTATACCTTTATTTCTAAACAAAGATATAATAACGTTAAATTTACGTAGGTAAATCAACAGATCGCACGTATCTAATCAAGGTTCTATCTGTCGTTCGTGAGCGAGTGTGTGTACATATAGATACACGTATATACGCGATGCCTAAAATCACTTGGTCCGACCGAAGGAATCCGTCCATTAAAGCATCCGGCTTGGCCAAGATGTTTGATACTGAACGCATAAGAAGCTACCGCCGACAGTGATTAAAAACGCGATACACCCTATTAATACTTGCCGCTTACGAGGTCTACTTACATATACAGATAATTTAGTTACCCTGACGTGTCATTATGCACACACATGTACACGTGCGAGCTTGCGTGTGTATGATACATAGATACGTGTGCAAGCATATATACATGCACATCACGCGAATTTATTGCCGTTGAAACTGATATAAGAAGTACACACTTGACAGTTTATTTTGCGAATATAACGTATGTGTATCATATGTGTATGTGTGTCTATATGTTGCCAGGATTGTAGGTTTTATCTTCTTCTACCCTTCCTTGCTTTGTTTCCTCTTAAGTTTCTTATTCTTACATCGTCGTTTCAAACCTTTTCTACTTTGCTAGCTTATTATCATCTTCAAATTAACAGGATCGTGTCTTTTCAGAGTTTTTAGATTAGTTATTATTATCGTATAGATTTAATCAGAGCGTAGAATGACAAGGATTGATAATGGTGATCACGATGAATCTTTAAATTACTCACGATTAAAGTTGTTAAAGTATCAAGATTTTCACAAAGTGTATCGAATTTAAATCAGATGAATTTCTAGAAAACTAATTAGTTAGAAAACTAAACTTTTACACGACTTTTGTGTATTAATTTGATAAGGGAACAGGGATTTGTAGAAAAGAAATTTTTATCTATTAAAGATATCAAATTCTACGAACTAAAAATATTCCAGAAAAATAAATTTTTATGAAATTTTTCGTGTAGGTATGAAACGAGGATATAACTTTTATATATCCAATAGTTTTATTGAACATTCGCGATGCAATCGTATTTATGTATTTATGTGTAACATTCCCTATGGCAGACCTTATAAAAGACTTAAAGTCTCACTTTTTTCTCAACGAGTAAACGAAACAGGATATATATCGATACGAATAATCAGATCGATGCAAACAACATATTTGTATATCTGTATGAATGATCTTGTTAATATAAATATTTTATCCATTTTGTTTTCACTCAAAGTAAAGCTTTAACATTTCGTTTCATTATACGCTCGCAAATCACATGTCTCGTTTTCTCTGTTACTTACCTATGTAATACATACATACATATGTGAAACATTCTTATATGCTCGAGTTAGATTGTCCACATTTGCATTTATCTCGGACTGTCTACAATTTAGGGCGTAGCTACTTTAATTTCATTCTTTACTCGCATTAAGAAACGTTCGAACGACGACGATCTTAAAAAGCAGAATGCGACTTCATGTTTATAGCATAGAACACATTATACCACTCACGTAAAAATACAAGCTCCGTGGTCCGTTCGTAGACTACTAGTCACGTAAAAGTTAAGCGATATACCATTTTATAATGGGAAATATCTTTTCTCAATCTCACGAATCTTCCTTTATAGGAGATATATTTTCAGAAATTTTCAAGTACCAAAAACAAGAAAATTTTTTAGATTTTTCTCCAAAATGTAAATCACGGATTTCACACATCTGCATGTATCAAAGCGTCATTTTTTGAATAACAGTCTTCATTTTGCAGCACTCTGGGATACTTAGACTTATTTGTTTGTCATAGTCCAAATATGGACATATTTAAGAAATAATTTATCAGTTATCAATTAGAATAAAACATCTAATGGTGGTTTCATATCCCAAAGTCTTTAGGATTTTCTAACACCACCAGAAAACTATTAAATTGCTCTTAAAACTAATTACAAAAGATGTTTTCAAACAAATAAGTGGCTACTAGAATTATTTGCTATCCCCCACAAAACACGTCTACTGTAAAAGGAGATACTATACAGTATGAACCTCATGACAGAAATGTCATGGGATATAAAGCACATTATATATGTATATGCACATTTTGATGAATTTATAGGTGTTCTGCCATTTTGATGATTTTGATTCCGATTTTGATGATTTTTTAATATCTTAGAGAAATCAACATTTTAAACATTTTTTTCCTATACATATAACCGTCGATCTGACATAGTTTACGAGACATTCGCAAACAACTGCAGGTACCACTACTATGTATTTCTACCTATAATAGTGTGTCTATCGCAATGATGCATAAGTTGCCTACCATCGGCCGCTTATCTTCTGTTTATGAACGAGGATTAGCAAGATTAAAGGCCGCGTGTACAACATGCATATGCGACGCTGCAAGAAATGTTTTGTTATAACTTATAACTCTATTAAAAGTGAACATCGTCAATGTATTACGTCTAGGTACGCGTGAATTAATAACGATTGTTTGATTTCATAAAATAGTATCAATTATTCATTCGCCTATTACTATTATAATTAATTTGTTATTATTTCACGCAAGCGTTGTCGCCCATCTCCCAATGACCAAATTAAAAAAAACTAAACCAGATCAAAACCTAAACCCAATGAATTGATAATATTCATTTTTAAGTGAATTATTATAGACATTTCTTCCAACCTCACATATGCAGTTGTGCACAAGGCCTTTAAGCTCGCCCGACTCTCGTATATAAACAGAAGATACGCGCCTGGCAACCAATGCTGACGCATATGCTGCCGCGGACGCATAACTATAGACAGAAATACATCGTAGTAGTATCTGCAGATTTTTGCTAGGAAACTATAAATATAAATATAAATATAAATATCTCGGAAACTAAACGAGACCGATGGTTATATGTATAGGGAAAAATTTTCAAAATATTGAACTTTACGACATATTAAAAAATCATTAAAATCGGAGAGGACAAAACGATTCTACAAGTTCACCTACATTTTTTTATAATTTGAGCATTAAATTCAAAATTATTAATTGTTCGATGAATAAAACTTACGCTACTACTGATATCTCCTTTTCTTTATAGGACATTTCTTTCAAAGACACAATCTTAATATAAATTCGTGTAATTTCTTGAAAGGTTTTTCATTCACAACCTCTCAATTTCAAAATCCTGTTCCTATACGTTGCAATGCGTACAATCTCATTTTAATCCAAATTCTTCCATCGTTTCACCGATTCGCCAAAATCAATTCATCTTTGCTCTCTTATCATTAAAATTACAATGTAAGAATAAGTCACTGAGGAAAGTGAATACGTGCTTGATCTGCACAAAATTAATGTAAAATAAAGCGCATCATACATCAATCTTTTCTTACATCATTACGATATCAATATACTTATATCTAATAACAGCAGATTTTCCAAACCTTTATCTGCCTGTTTGTTCACTGACATCTCTCACAAGCAATGATCAGCATTAGAATGATGAGGAGATCAGAGGCTCGTCGACGATGATTCGCGTTAGAATTGACGCTGATTGTTGGCCTCTTCTTACCAATCCTTACGGTCGGCACTGCAGTTGCAACCGATGGATATCCTATGTGTCCACTGATCGTATTGTCTACGGATAGAGGTTTATTCTCCATTTTCTCGATTTCTGCCGAACCATAGACAGTCTCATCCTCTTCGTCGTAAAAAGATGGCCGAGCAACTGTTTGAGTTTTTGTAGGCCCTGAAATTTCTGAAATAAATACCAGGAAAGGCATTTCATTTTAGTTACTTTTTTAGAAGATAATGTTGAAAGGAAGAATAGAATTTTACTTTCCTTTGAATTTTATCAAATGTAAGAGCTTAAAATTCTTAGAATGAAAAATTCTGGTACATTTTAAAAAATAATTTATGCAATGAAAAATTGTCTAGAAGGAATAGATGGAATAAGATTTAACTTTCCTCAAATGATAAATTTATGCTTTCAACACTTACCATGCCTTTTCTTCCACATTTAAACTCATACAAAAAAAATAATTCAAATATTATTGTTATTTACGACAGTTAATAACAAGGCTTTGATATTTTTATAATTAATATCCTTAATATTTGATGTACGTAAAAAGCTTACAGCAAATTTTTCCTTTAACGTGATCGATAACTGAAGAATTAGGTATTGAATTTGGTTTCTTATCTTTCCATCGGAAATTTTGTACGTTATGATAAAAATATATCGAATTGTTGTTATCTAGAGATACCTATTTCATCGACAAAAAAAACTTTAACAAGAAATCAATAATTTTTATGAGAAAATTAAGAACAATGTCGATGTAAAATGTGATCGTGGATAAACAGAATATTTTGTAGTTGATTAATTACAGAGAAAACCAAAATTTGGGAAGGGCTAGCAAGAAGAAGAAAACATTTCGACTAGATGAAATTCTTAACAAACTTTGGCTAATCAAAGTTCTAGTCATACTTTTCGTGACATACATCATAGTTTTCTCGTTTACCTTCCGTTTTGCAGCCTGTATGGTAAAATCGCTAGTATCTTTCAGAAAGTAAGGAATTAGTTTACGTGAAAGATTTCTCGCAAAATTACCTTATTATGTACAAAAATTTGGTAACGATTTTGGCAGTTGATACTTTCCGTTAGAATAAGAAGAGAGAGGAGAGAAAATATTTTTGGCGCATTAAAAATGGTGGCAGTGAATAATCGGCGATGCTCTCACGAGAAAGAAGAATATGCATACTGTAGTACGCTGTGTGATAAGTAAAGTAGTAGGTAAATCCCTGCGTCAGGGAACAACATTGATTCCTAAAACGCGAGAGGCTCTCGTGACGATTTACGGAGGACATGAGCGTGCGACCGAAGTGAACCAAAGTGCACGGGCTGCTCGTGATTCCCCTGAGTCTGAATCTGACCCGATTGGGAAATCCTCAGGATCGTATGCGAAAAGATAAGGATTGACCGAAAGAAGCCGAATGCTGCCAGGGGGTAAATCCTCTGGAGGATTCCGTGACAAAGTGAGGATGCCTGTAAACGCGAGCGTGTTTGGAACGTGCGAAATACTTTCTTATTTCTATCACATCGCGCTCAGTCTTTTATCTAATATGCAACCCAGTAAGAACAATTTCCGCAAAGATTCGTTAATCCGCCGCCTAGGCTGCTGTTATCAGCCATGAAATAACATCAGAACGGAGACGAATTTCCGATATTGAGCGCAACAACTATCAACCGACTAAGCCCTACTTTGCTTGATACTTAACAATTCTTTCAGCTGGTCTTGTTAAGAGCGACGCTATTTGAATGTAGCTAATCATTCATCTTTTCTCGTTACTTAGTATCAGTCCGACGACCACAATTACCGTCATCGTGTCGTTAATTTCTGATTCGGCGTTTCTTTTAAATTTTTCTTGCGGTGTAAAGTGAAGCCTAATGACAATAATGAAAATACATTTACTTTTATATATGTGTGTTATACAGTCGCTACATTTCATAATCTATCGGAGATAGAACTATCACCAAAGAGAATACGAAAGTCACGCAAGAAAGGATCGAGTCACAACAAGTGCTATAATTCCAAAAAAAGGCATTTCAGCACATTAGCGCGTTTTTATTAATTTATTTTGTTAGGTTAAAAATTTGAGACCGATAGTTCAAAGACATATAAGTAAATAAAAGCAAATGTAAAAAAAGCAAAGAAACAACAACTAAAAAGAAAACGATAAGAGAATAACACGATACATATAAATAAAATATGAATATTTTGTTAAAAATCTTTTTTATGATGAAAACAGAATGTTATTCTTAAGAAAACCAGGAATAAACAATTTTAATACGACTATAGCTATTTATAAAATTGATCGGAAGTAGATATGTAATTCTAGGTCATACTTACCATACAATCGAATACTGCTCTCGACGTCACCAAGAGAATTTTTGGCTACACACTTGTAAGTACCCACGTTGTCTTTTTGTAAATTGCGAATTATTAACACCATCCGGACCTCGAACTTTGATTTTTCGATCATCTGCACGTCATGTTGTTGACTCGATATTATCATCGCTATGCAGACAAATTTTATATTATTTTTATTCAGATTATACATATATTTACTCATAACGTAATCATATCGTATGAATATTGACAGAAACCTGCAGATTTTCACTCATTATATATATTCACTCATTATATACTATATACATATGCTTATATACAATAAGGTAATTAATCTATATTTAACAATAAAATATAAATAAGACAATAAGAATAGGATAATTCTTGCAATCCTTCGTAACGGAGATTGTAGCCACGCGCAACCAAAGCGATATCATGCACTATAGTTTGTCTACTTATGCATTCCCTGAATTATTGTTGGATCTTCATCGTTCTACGCCATCTACACCGAAATCTATCCTGACGATTATTTGGTTTGCGATATAAATCATTATCAGAAAAGACTACACGAATACCAGTGATAATCCATATGAATTTTTATTGGTGTGTTCTAATTCATGATAAAAGCTATACCGAACTTACTGAAATCACTTTTTCTACTTTTACACTATGACATCACAATTGGACTCCATATAAAAAATGATAACAAAGGTACTGTAAGAAATATTTTCACTTGAAAAATCACTGCGAACGTGCGAACAGAACTCTTCAAATTTGGAATTGAAAAACAATAATAATTACTGGATTAATACGAATCCGAGAAATGGAAAGAAGTCGTTGGTACTATCAGTACTAATAAATTAAGTAAGTACCACGTATTCTATCCATGGCTATAAGATGCGTACTTAGGTAATATGTATATCTGTATAGATACATATGGCGTAGTATATGGCGTAACCTGAGAATATTACAAACAAGCGGAAAGAATACGTAACGACGTATAAAAGTATGCGAATATCATTTCTTAGTATCCAATGAGTCTCTTTATTACAGTTTGAAACGTTCCTGTACACACACACACACGCGCGCGCGTGTGTGTGTATATATATATATATATATATATATATATATATATATATATATAAATAGAGTAGGAAAAAAGGGTACATCAGATTTTCTGTGTAGGGTAAAAATTACATACGAATACATTAGAACGAACTGCTCCGTAGGAGTTGCGCTGAAGCGAAAGCATGTTTGCTGCCAGAGCTACAAATGCTTGGAGAATATATTTGCGAACGATCGAGTGTAATTCACTCTCACGTTTGTCTATAACTTTTTGTCAACTCTGCATGAAATTATTAGAACTTTTAAGGAAAGAGAAAACGCGTTCGTTCTCTGTTTCTTCCTTTGTTGAAGTTTCTTTCTACGTTCTAGAAGATCATAAAATGTTACTGGCCGCTTTATTTGAATCGTGCGAGTTAATACTCTTAATTTTAACTAACGAAGATATTCTCCCGTAGAAAAGTAATTTTCAACTGCGAACATATTTCTGATTCCGTCTCTCGTTTTTAACATAAAGTACCTTTTAGCTTCTTAGAAGCCGCGTATCTATTTGAAATGCGTCGCCAGGGTATGTAAACCGATCGGTATGGAACATCGAGTTCTATGTTATATAAAATATATCGATGTAAAATACATAGATGAAAGCTATGTAGCGTTTACATTCATCGACAAGTAATGAATCCAACTGCATATTACGAGGCTTTGTTAAATATTAATTTTGTTTTGCTCCACGAAGTGAAACTGTAAAAGAGCTCCGTCTAATTCCGACGATTTTTGAATATGTTGTACAACTCAACATTTTGAACAACTTTTTTCTGTTTATGTAACTATCGGTCGTCTATAGTTTCCAGGATAATCGCAAAAAATTATCGATACCACTACAGTGCATTCTGCCCACTATTGTGCGTCCGTGACAGCGTATAGGTCTGTATATTAGTTATTAGCGGTCGGATAGAATGATCTGGTCGAAACGTAACACTTATGCTTATTTGTCTATATATGCAAACCCAAACCCGATACATTGATAATATCCATTTTTTATTGAAACAGACATTTCTTGATCTTGCATATGCAAATGTGCACGGAGCTTTACCCAAGCTTACTCAACTCTCATTTTTATGTACTGCATATACATATGTTACAATAAAAGATAAGTGATAGATTTCAATTGGGTACTTATACCCGTTCGCCGCAAGGCTTGCGGCAAGCAATACTAATACGACGCTGTTACGGACGTACAGTTGATTCCTACAACATATCTTCTTTTCTACAGTTTCATCGTTTCACAGTAATTCACAGTGACAGATAGATGATTTTACAAAATTCAACAAGTATAAAAAATATTAGAATTTATCGCACAGATATTACCATTGCGCAATAAAATATTTTGGTATTATGCTAAATGATTATAATTAAATTTGATGAAAATACCAAAATACAAAACGAATAAATCGATTGGATTTTAAAAATAATAAATATACAGAAAAATAATATGTACCTATTATCATTACTAGAAAGAAGTCTCGCACCGCGACACAGTACTGTTCTTTATCACTCGCCGTCACGCATTCCTATATTGTTTTAGTTACTACATTTCATTATATGCACGGTGATGGACTCTCATTAAAAGATCCTCATTTGTTAGAGTATTACTAAAGAAATAACAGTAGTGATTTTGTGTAGAAACCGTAGAAAATTTAAAAAATTTTCTAGTTTTGTGAACTTATCGAAAAGCCCGATTTCGATGATATTAAAATAAGTTGTAAAGCTTAACATTCTGGAAAACGATTTCCTGTACATAAAACCGGCGATCGGCCTTAGTTTCCCAGATACACGGAAAAATATCCCGCTGCTCGGCCTTAGTTTTCAAGATGGGTTGGGTTAGTATTGATATTAATATTAATCCGGGCGACCGCGCTGTGAAGCGACTGGCCGACTCTGCGAATCTCCTTATTGATATTGATATAAACAATGCTGGCCAGCCACCTTACGGCGCGGCATCCGGATTGCCAAATCAATATAGCTTGAAAACTAATGCCGAGCAGTGGAATATTTTTCCGCATAAAAAGGTTGTTCAAAATGTTGAACTTTGCAACGTACTTCAGAATCATCGCAATCAAAACAAATAGCTTTTCGAAAATTTTATCGAAATGGTGTCCTTTAAAGCACAAAATTACTAGTATAACACTTCTCTATTGATGTTCCAATGAGAAACATCCTTTTCGTGACGATTCATTAGCTTGTATGTAATGAAATGTAGCCGGAACAAATCAAAGTTGTTATACTTCCGTGCTTAAAATTATTGTAGGTGATTATTTATATCAAAGTCCATGACCTCACTGATATGGATAATTTTTGGATATATTGTAGAAATCAAGTTTTCCCCTTGCATGTCACCGCTGCGTCACTGGGCCCTAGTTTCCCAAATATTTGCAAAGGACTACTGGTACCACTACAGTGAATTTTGTCTATAATTGTTCGTCCGTAACAGCGTATACGCTAGTATTGTTGCAGAACATAAGCGAGAAGGGTACCTTCGAAAAGCGATGAAAGCTATAGAAAAGGTGAAGAAAAGAGACGACGAGATTTACACGCAACTCGGAAAATGAAACTATCCTGCGTGGCGAGGCTTTTGCAAAGTCACATCAAATTACAAAGCTAAATAGCCAACAGAGAGATATTACCGTTATCCTTGACCCAATAATTAATCGACTTGGGTGAAGCCTCGACAAAACATTCCAGGACAACATCCGTACCCAGAGGTGCACCTACCAGTTGATTAGGTACATGAATTACCGGCGAAACTGTGAAACAGAATCTCAAATAGGATTTGTAGACGTAGAACGCTAGTGTATTTCTCTTCGACCGTTTCAAAAGAAATTGGTAAATTATCGGCCAGGATAATCACTATTACTCACAATGAACGTTGATAGAAATACGTTTGCTGACCGCCGGTGGCACACCGTTGATGGCGATACAGAGATAAACTCCCATTTCGTTTCTCGAGATCTTTGTCAGTTTTAGCTCTTCGCCGTGGTACTCGTTTACTGAAGTCACTAAACCAAATAAAAAGCGATAAACATTTTGTTAATCCAATATTACGAAATTTTCTACAATTAAATTTTCGATACAATTAAATAACACAATTAAATATACATGTAGTATCGGGAAAAAAGGCCTAAGAGGTATAGAGTAAACCATAAACAATGTCGCGAGAGCCGTTGGACCCATCAATGTGTCGTCGGTCCTTCAATTGAATAGTTTTGTAGAAAAGGCCTACGTGACCCTGGCCACGAGCGGTTGCGTACCACGTGCGTGGGGGGTCTAAGAAAAGACAAAAAGGGATGCGTGAGCAGAGTGTGTATAGTGTGAATCGAGTCTTAGTTGAGAAGTCAGAGTCAGAGAGTGACAGTGGAGAAGCCACAGGGTGTACATCGAGAAGTCAGAGAGTGCGAGTTGCATTGTCGATATAGTGTTGCTAGCGTTGTCGAGAAGGTGGGGAGCACGAGGCGGGTATGGGTTCTCAGGGCGTAGGTCCATGCCCTGGGAAACCCCGATGGATCCGATATTCCCCTGTAGTCCGGTGGCTGCTGGCCGGTGCATCTAGCACCCGTCAGTTCGCTGATCCGGTGCAGAGAATTTCGGAGGAGTTGGTGGGTCCATACCTGTCAAGACCACTCACCTCATCTTCTCGCGGGGCACCCTGTCACCCTGCACCGGCCTTGACCGGGGCAGGGTGCGAAAGAGTGAGTGGCACTAGGATGGACTCGTTGACGACGTTGGCGAACCAATGAAAACAATCATGGATAGTGTTCAGAATAAAAATTCAGTTTACGGTGCAGGGGAGGGATACACCAGTACCGGCGCAGTCGTGGGCAGTCAATTGGGCCCACCTGCGTCGTCATCGAACAACCACGGCCGTTTGAGAGTGTACCGCCAGGCCCCCGGACGTGCTACTGCGCCTAGCGAGGCGAGACAGAGCGGAACGGAGGCTCCGGAGGAGTCACCAAGAAGAGTGACTAGAGGTTCGCGAAAAACTGCGGACGGTTCGGAGAGTGTTTTTCTCTCTCCGGCAATGGTAGCTGATGCAGGACCATCAACACTGAGAGGATTCCGGGCGCGCGCGAGGTCCGACGACGAAGAGTCGGTCGCCTCGTTCGCGTCGCGATCATCGCTGGCGTTGACGGCGTCGAGGGGGAAGAAGAGGCGGCTCATGCCGACGACCCCGGACGTCTCGGAAGAGCTAGCTTTGGAAGTTAGGACGAGTTCGGCAGCGGATGTCAGCGCCGAAGTCAGTAGAAAGGTCTCCATAATAATGGCCACCCCATGGTCAGCACAGGGCGCCGCGACATCGAGACTCGCGGAAGCAAGGCTGACCGCTCTAGAGGAAGAGAACGCAGCCCTCCGCCAAGAACTCTCTAGGAGGGCTGCTTGTGCTCACGAGTATCCACGGTGCAGCGGCCCGGTGTCCGAACCCGTCCGTCCCCAGCGGGAGCGCATGGATATGGACAGCCGCATAGACGCTCTGGAAAAGAAGTTCGACGAACTCGTGCCCTCCATAATAAGGGCCGTGGAGGAACAATATGGGGGTCGACGACAACGCACCCCCGAATCCCGGCCCCAGGCGGAACACTCTGCCACCCGCCGCACCACCCATACACCGGCGCCCCCCGAGGGAGCAGGAGGGTGGCGAATGGAGAGTGGTAGAGAACAAGAAAAAGAAGAAGAAGAAGAACGGGAAGACGATTGCCTCCGGAGAAGAGGCGAAGAAAGGGGCGACTGTGGCCCAACCAGTAAGGACGCCAAGCGCGCCGAAACCAAGCGCCGCCGCCACAGTAAAGAAAGGACCGGCACAGACACCGAGGATGGTCACGCTCCCTCGCGCACCGCGAACATCTGCGGTGACTCTAACGCTGAGCGAGGGAACAAAGGTGTCGTACGCCGACGTCCTTGCAACGGCCAGTCGGACGATTCCACTCAAGGAGATCGGAGTGGAGTCCGTTGACATGAAGAAGGCGATGACAGGTGCCATCATCATAAGGGTACCTGGAGACAGGGACAGGGGAAAGGCGTCGCTGCTAGCGATGCGTCTGGCCGAGGCGCTAGATCCGACCGCGGTAAGAGTCGCGGCTCCAACGAGGACGATGCCACAGACAAAATCTAAACAGAGCGACGAGATAATAAAATTCCAAGAGCCTAGCATGAGCGACCACCGGGATAACATCCGGTCACTCTATCCGTTCTCCGAAATATATAATCGAAGCCTTTTTCCCATTCCCACGATCCGTCCTCAGAAATATATGATCGAAGCCTTTTCCCACTCCCACGAATAAAAGAATTTAAATACTCCCCCTAAAATCATCCAAGTCAGTCTTGTACAGTCACGCCTAGAGCTCGGAAGTAAATTATGAATCAAGTGTCAGAAGAAAAATAAAGTTTCTTTTTTTATCTTAAATTTCTCTTTATTTTACGTGACATTTTTGGCGATCCTGCCAGGATCCATTCGCTTCAGTGTAAACGAAATCACAATTTCGGCGTACGCGCATCACTGAAGATGGAAGGATCAGTGGACCACTGCGAATCTTTGTTATTGCAAAGCCCTGCAGCAACTTTCAACGTTCCACTACGGTGAAACTAGACGAGAGGACTACGGTCAGCGCAGAGCAAGCCTACGAACAGGATTCGGAATCTAGACCCAACCAGAGAGGAAACACCCCAGAGGATCCTCAACGGCCATAGCTACTACGGTAAGCTGGACATCTGGATTCATTTTTACGGTACCGTGTGAGAAATCCGAGTTTCTCAAGCGTTTCGAGTTCAAACTCAATAAACTCCATTAAAATCGTGTCTACAGCTCGAAAAGAAAAAATCGAGAAGATTAACACCGCTTCTGCATCCGGAGCTATGGATATGTCGACTCGTAACATACTCGACGCCATGCAGAAACAAAGCGAGCGAATCGAATTTCTTGCGCAATGTATAAAAGAAACACAACAAATGGCCGATAGTGAAAACAAAAAACGTACAGCAGAGATAGAATTATTAGGGAAAAATATCTCGAAAATAAATTTAGGACATGACGCTACTACTGAATTGGGCTCCTTTATTACCATGGACGAATCGAGTACCAGCAATGTTCAGAGAATACGACCATCTGTAAAACCTAACGAAACGGACGATATGGACAGTGAAGAAGAAGCAATAAGTTGTGACAACCCCACGTACAATGCAAAAACCTGCCTAGATTTTATCCCTATACTCAATGGACAAGACGATATAGGAGTAGAAGGGTTTATTAAATGGGTAAGAGAAGCTCGAGCCGAATGTCGAGAAAAACGTGTATTATTGCGACTAATTCTAACGCAAAGAATCATCGGAGAAGCGGAACGCAGTATCCGCCACACAGAGATCGAGAATTACGAGAACCTGTTTGAAAGCCTCAGAAAATTTGTGTCCGTGAGCATTACGTCTAATGGAGCTCGTGATAAGTTGCAACGTACGCGACAAAACGTTAACGAATCGGTACACAGTTATGTGAAGAGGTTCCGACACAACCTCAACGAACTGATATACGCGCTTCAACACGAAATTCGCGATCCAGTATGTCGAGCAATCGCCATAGATCTTGAAACTGAACGAGCGACCAAAGTTTTTGTCCTAAATTTAAAACCCGAAATAGAAATCTCCACATTTAACGCACATCATCTACAAGGCCAAAGAATCTCCAAGAAGCATAAGACGCAGCTTTCGAGGCGGAGTTAGTCATAGGGGAAATCGAACGCAACAAAAAGATAGGAAGAACAATGAATCAACCAATTGAGAGAGCCAAAACCCGATTCCAAGGAACACTTAAACCAATGCCAAGAAACTTCCAACAAGCTGAACGAACGCCACTCACCCAAAGAACTCAATTGAGATGCTTCAAGTGCAATCAAATCGGACATGCCTCCAGTCAATGTAGAAATTTTCAATCACCCGGCCAATATCCGAGACCACCAGGAGTCCACAATATAGAGACACGCAAGGAGGAAACGAAGGAACTAATAGACCAGACCTACGAATTAACGCCACAACAGGAAGACTACCCACAGTGCTTCTACGATCCAACGGACGACAACATAAATTCCTCGTCGATAGCGGAGCAGGAATTAACATACTCAAGAGAAGATGTGTATCACAACCCAGGACAGTAAAAGAACAAAAATTCTCAATGGGACACTCTAGATTTACTACTAACGAACACGCCTTCGTGAAATTATTCGGTAAAACTTTAGAATTCTTTGTAGTAGATGACAACTTTCCAATCATATAGGACGGCATAATCGGTTTACCAGCCCTATCTAAATTCAAATTTGAACTCTCGAACCAACAATTAAAACTTGACGATAATATTCTTTTATTGCAACAGGAAAACAACTTACCCACGAAGCAAGCAGTGTCAAGGACAGTCTACTTGGAAGGAAAACCGACAACAATATGCTTTATCAATGGTGGTGAGTGCCCAGCCAAAATAACCAGTCTTATCGAAAACTCAAATACATACGGTCAAATCTCCACATTTAAAGATTTAGTCAGACTCTCGCATATAGAGAAAACTCTCCGCGAACCAATCGAAAAGATATTGCTGTTTTACCTCGACGTATTTAATTTAGAGACCGACTTTTTACCTTGCACTAACCTTACTAAGCACACAATAACGTTAAAAGAGAATAAAGTCATTAACACAAAATCCTACCGACCACCCGAATGCCACAGAGAAGAAATTAAACGACAAATTGACCAAATGCTACAAAAGAACATAATAGAACCATCTGATTCCCCTTACAATTCGCCAGTCTGGGTAATACCGAAAAAGGCAGACGCCTCAGGGAAACAGAAGTGGGGAATCGTAATAGACTTCAGAAAAATAAACGAGCTAACTGACCAAGACGCATACCCATTAGCCGACATAGACGACATACTATCCCAACTAGGCAACGCAAAATTCTTCTCAGCCCTCGATCTATCCTCCGGATTCCACCAAATCCCAATGGACACAGACTCAAAAAAATACACGGCGTTCTCTACACCACAAGGACACTACCATTACAATAGAATGCCATTCGGTTTAAAGAATGCACTTGCAACGTTCCAACGCATGATGGACACCGCGCTAAGAGGACTTATAAATAAACATTGTTTTGTGTATCTAGACTATATTATAATATTCGGACAGTCGATTGAAGAGCACAATAGCAACCTCGCGATAGTATTGCAACGCTTACGCGAACTCGGACTCAAAATACAGCCGGATAAATGCGAATTCCTTAAACCAGAACTAGAATATTTCGGACATATAGTAACCGCCGAAGGTGTAAAACCAAATCCCAAAAAATTAGAAGCCGTTAGTAACTTCAAACCGCCGCGTAATCCCACAGACATCAAATCTTTCCTAGAACTTGCAGATTATTACCGTAAATTCATCAGAAACTTTTCTAAAATCGCGAAGCCATTCACTGAACTTACAAAGAAAGAAACACCATTTCATTGGACAGATAAAACCCAGAAAGCATTCCTAACATTAAAAGACACATTCTGTTCATCATCCGTACTAAAATTCCCAGACTTTGCAAAACAATTTACACTAACAACCGACGCCAGTAACGAAGGAATAGGTGCTATCCTATCACAGGACGGACATCCATGTTGTTATGTGTCACGAACACTGAACCCACCGGAACGAAATTATTCCACAACTGAAAAAGAACTTTTAGCAATCGTATGGACCGCGAAACGCCTCCGACAATGTCTATTAGGCCGGAAATTCCTTATTCGAACTGACCACCAAGCGCTAAAATGGGTACAGAACTGCAAAGACCCCTCATCACGTCTGATGAGACGGCGATTAAAATTAGAGGAATATGAGTACGATATAGAATACACTAAAGGAAAAGACAATACTGCAGCCGACGCACTATCTAGAATACATGTTCTGACGAGACGAAACGAAAAGTCAAACATAGAACTCGATAAAAAGTATCGCGACTGGGAAAAATCTACCGACACGTTACCCAAAATTCTCAAAATGACTCCGAATCGTAAATCTTTCTATCAATTATCCAAAACAGAGCTAGAAAGTTATGACAGAATCAACTGGTTAACCAAATTAAACGAAATCATTCGTAAAAACGATAAGATAGGTATAGGCGACGACAGTTTCACAGAAACCGAAAAGAAT